>LCTT01000486.1:0-16004 GCA_001008265.1 Epichloe sylvatica | reverse complement strand
TAAAAGGTATATAATACGCTATAAAAATAGCTAGTTTACGAAGGTACTTCTAATATATTTATCTTTACTAATGTCTTATCCTAGTCAATGCGCGACTGGCATTTACACATCCGATGCTTCAAGGAGCTCTCCCTAACAATGTCCTATGATGATGCAGTTGCATTCTGTGATGAACAGGGGGTTAACACGTCTCAGCTGAAGGATATCATTGAATCATGCTTAAGAGACCTATAATTTTCGATTCTTGATCTATTAGCCTTTTTTCAAGAACAACTTGAGCAGCCGAGAAATAGCATTCAGCTTGTATTGCTAACTCCTCAAAACCAACGTTGATTCTAGCTACCTTATTAAAAGTCTTTATGGTACATCACTAATTAACTTAGTTACATATTTTTTTGTTGAATTCGAGCACACTCCTTAGGCAGTCTCGTCTTGCCACAAATGCAACTATAAGCAGCCGTTGCGTCATTCGACCGGGAAACACATCAGCAGGACCGAAGGCTGCGTAACATAACGCGACAAATCATACAGCCGATGACAAATCTGCTGTCTTTAGCCAACTTTAATCGTGAAAGGCCCAGCTTCCAACATTTCAAGTACCAGCAGATACTCAGCAGATCTATAACTGGTCCAAATATCTCTATCGCGCGGACAGTGCTTATACAATATAGCAAGTCAAGCCAAATGTCAGGCTTCGTGACGCAAAGCCAACTCGGTCAAAGCAAGAAGACGGGACTTGGCCGAATATCAGATAGGATATAATTAAGTCGTACGCTTATGACGGGCATAGTGTCACTTAACCTCAATAATATATGGTTCATGAGGTTAGCCGATGAAAATACCTAAGGCTCTAGGCGCTTTAGCAGAAGAACGAGCACACTATAGAGATAAACACTATTTAAGGCTCTATCTATTTTAACCATTTAATTAGGAGGTCTTGAGACCTCTTCGCGATCAACGAGTTTTAGCCCGGTTCACTCAACTTAACATGCGTAAGCACTGCCCGCACAATAGAGTATATTTAGTTCAATTATAGATCAGCTAAGTATGTAGACATAGAAAGTCAGAAGCTGGACCTCTCCCTGTTTGTAATTAGCTAATAACAGTTACATCGTCATCAGGTATTCAGCTTTCCGCGCTATATTACGTATCCTCCGGTTATAACAATATGCTTTCTTAATACTTACTGTCGAGTCACGTATTAGCGACTTATGGTTATATTTGCGGCAAGGCACAAAGGGAGAGATATTAGGCAAATAGGGAGAGGAGCAGGACTTAGTTTAAAACTACTATAAAAGTCAGGATATAGGACATTAGAGCATGTTAAAGACTGCACCTAAAAGTTAAGGAGAGGGTGATAGAACTTTTGCCAATTATCTCCAAACTATGCAGTTGAGCTTTATGAGCATCAAGGCTAGCCGACTAGAATGACCGAGCCTCCAGCCGCCTGGGCAGACGAGTTGATCAGTGACATGAAAGTTCGAGTCAGTCTTCCCAACTGTGTGAAACAGCGGCGAGATACGCTCAACATCGGAAGGCTTTAGCGAGGGTTCGTTCTTCAGCTTAAGTGGCTCTTCAGGCCACTCCCAGCGAGCTTGGCAGTATGCAGGCTGATGGATGTAGAGCTGATCAAGTGGTTTGTTGACTCGTGGCT
The DNA here is from genome assembly GCA_001008265.1 of Epichloe sylvatica. Taxonomy (NCBI): domain Eukaryota; kingdom Fungi; phylum Ascomycota; class Sordariomycetes; order Hypocreales; family Clavicipitaceae; genus Epichloe; species Epichloe sylvatica. The sequence continues at coordinate 14,350 of LCTT01000486.1, read as the reverse complement.
CCTCAATGTCTTGTAAGAAGTGTCCATAACCTCCATTCCGCTCTACTATGGCTATAACAGGAGTAAGCATTCTACGGAATGGAAAGAACTGGAGTTCTGTCATCTTCAAGATCAGTTTAGTGGTAATGGCCCATCCTCTGGTAACGAGTATTGATTGGTTGAGGACATCCTCTCAAATAGTGGGTTTTCTTTCGGTGAGACATGCTGTGAGGCCATGATCAAATGGTTTGTTTCTTGACCGGTGAATTTCGACAAGTGTGACAAGGAAAAATGTTTAATATCAACCTAAAGTCATTGTACTATATTGGAGCCGCTTTTCAGACATATCCTGTCTCTAGGCTTGCTATTCTCCGCACAACTTGATATTAAAACAAACTTAAACTCGCAAAAAATACATTAAAATGATCAGACACGGAACTTGAAACTCAGGCAACAAAATCGGCGTAACTTGAGAACCAGCCTCAAAAGGGTCACCCATCCCGCCATTCTTGTGCCTGCTCAGTGAGCTCCGAAGAACTGTGTATTGTCCTTACCACTCCTGAGAGCTGCCCCCCTATGACCTGGTATGCGACCTGGTCACAATGTGTCGCTTGCCTTCAGGGCCATCGGTATACGCTCCTTTTCTCTTGGTAATGATACGGCCGTTTTCAACCCAGACGCTGGCTTCTGCAGTCGGCACTGTCACGTTGTTATGCGTCTGATACTCTTCGAAATCCTTTAGTTCACCCCCGTCTTGAGTTTGTGTTGTGCTTGGAGTCACGGATTGTTCTCGTGAGCCAAGGACAGCGTGGAATAAGACAGACTCCTCTGGTTGGATTGGTTGGTGATCGACCCAATGGTTACCTCCTTGAGAGGGTGCACCGCTTAAGTTTACGGATGCGCTGCCAGAAATGGATGAGGGAGCCGGGCTAGGGAGTCTGACGAGGTGATCGGCCGTAGTGTCGAGTTCATGCGAACGAAGTACCTCTTGAGATCGGAGGTTAACAGTACCTAGGGTCGTGTATAGTTCTGGCCAGTCTTGAGATTCAAGAGGTGTATAAACTTGCATTCTCTCATCGTTTGTTTCTCTGAGGATTGCAATTTTGGTGCCGAATCCATGAAACAAGGCGTTGGCTTTCTCACAAATGCTGTTGAATCTAGCGTCGAGCGAACGCTCCATGCGCTCGCGATGGGACCGGTGTGGTCCAATATTGAATGGATGCTCCATGATTGATTCTGGAATTCAGTATCTATTTATAATATGTGCTCATAAAAATTATGTTTCCTAAGAAAAGAGAATGTAATGCTTTTTGTGAGTTAACAGAATACCGGGAGAGATTACTGAGATTATATAGTAACATACGAACATGTTCAGCTCCAGTTTTCTTTGATAACATTGGTATCAGATGGGTGCCAGCCCTGAATAGAATCAGAATATGCAAGACAGTGGAGATGGGAAAGTGTGTTTGTCCCTTCATTTCTCAAGGCAGTCATCCAGATAGACTGTATGATCAATTACCAACGTTTCCTATGCATTGCTGGTCTGGTGCGTTGCAGGTTTTCTGTTTTCTGTTCGTGATATGCTGCGTCCAGAGATCATATCATGGCTCAAAGCGGCTAAATACTGGCTGTCATTCGTCTCGTGAAGATGGTTCGAAGACAGCAATGTGCTAAATACAAAATGCTATTAATACCTCCTTAGCCCCAGCCAACACGCCGAAAATATTGGACCTAGGCCCGCACTTGGCGGCTACCCAACCCAAACCAATCACTGAACTCACTTTACCGCGCAAGTCGGAATCGCAGAATGCACTGGGACTTCCAAAAATAGAGATCATTTACTACAAGGATCGTGGCTGACTACGCTTTTTTTTTTTTTTTTTTGTTGACGTTCTTAGTAGTGCGCGCTGAACGCTACAGCGATATTGGTTGATGCAGTTTACGTGAACCTTGCTCCACGCTCATCTATTTATATCGATGCAAAGAATGGGGTTTAGTGTTTTGTATTCCATCGTCAAGGCAGTATGAGTGAAACTGTCCAATGAAGTAGCACTACTGGATGCCGACTCATGCTCGGTCCACTGCCTGGTATGTTTCCTGTTTCTGCTTCTGGTACCCTCCATCCCGATCCCAAAAACAGGATAAGCCAGCAAGACGATTTGGCATAACCAAATTTGGTTAATGAGTCGGTTCATAGTCATTTTAAAGCAGTAGATGAGATGTTTGTTGTGATGTCTGCAAGAAAAGAGGCAGGACGCTTCATGTGTGTATTTTACATTGGTTTGAACCACGGCAAATACTGTTCATCATGCTTCTGCAATTTATCACGGTACTGTTGGCAATAGTCAAACTTTCTTGCTCGCACTCTTGGGTCGAAAGACTAATGGTGGTTGCGAGCAATGGTACTATGATAGGAACCCCAGGCTTTATTCGAGGCGCGGTATCTAGGTCCGACCCGACCTTCAATGATCTTCACATGCAGCACCTTTTACCTATAACACCCCGGGGACTTTTCTCTGACCAGATTTGTAAAGACACACAGACTACTCAAAACTATACAGACTCCCTGCCCGCACTCCAAGCTTACTTAGGTGACTTTATCAGCCTCCAATATCAAGAAAACGGCCACGTCACCTTGCCCAAACTTACGCCGCAGAAAGAAAATAGTGGCAGTATTTATATATATGGTACATTTGAGCCCCGTAAGAACGAATCGCTTAGTTCAATTCATAAAATTTGGAATTCAGCTGGGACTGGCGGTGATCAGCGAGGACGGCTCATTGCAGTACGGAGCTTTGACGATACGCAATGCTATCAAATCAACAATGGTTCTGATTCCAAAATAAGGCATAATAAATACCCGAAAAGAGCCCAAGATCCACAGGGCGCTGATCTCTGGTGTCAAAGTAATATTCGACTACCTCTGCATGTTCCTTATCGAAGCCGGTATACTATATACTGGGTTTGGGATTGGCCAAGTGCGCCTAGTAGTAACCTGCCGAAGGGAAAAAAAGAAATATATACTAGCTGTATGGATATTATTATGCAACCTAAATATAGTTTGAACGACATGGATTTCATTGATGGACAAGATCTCAATCTAGCTGGAATAAAGGAGCAGTTACAGAACGCAGATTGAAATGCGGACGTTGGTGAAACTCGTTTTAGAGAACAAGGTTTCCTTTGTATTTATAATTGTACTTTTAACCTTAATTGTTACTCGTATTTATACACAGTTGAATAAATATTTTTAAACTGAAAAATATCTAGAAGATGAAGCCTATAAAAGTAATATGGGGCGAGATTTACAGTCTTATTAAGGTATGTGTTTGTGTTAATCACAATTAATCGCAAGAAACGTTTTTTTCGCCATTCTTCTAAGGAAGACTAGATACGCTCTGCTCTTGGTATATACACTGTGCTTGGTCAGTGAGCACCGTCTTCCTCCTTGACGCTAGTAGTTCAATAATGATGGACAAGATGGATAGGACCATTTCCGACAACGCTGATGTCTTTCACCACGAGCTAGGTCCGATTATGTGTCGAGACGCCGCCCCGTTGAAGAACTGCGACTTCTGCCAATACGTCCAGTGCTGACTCCCCTGCCAGTCGATTACGAACAGACTCATGCGTCGATGCAGTTTCTGGAAATTCGAGTACTGGGTCCGGGATTGTCCAAAATTGCTGTAAAGCGGTCTGATATGTATTCAATACCATTCCATGAGCATCTGAGTTTATAACAGATCGCGATTGACTGGAGGGTAGACTCAGCACAAGTTTGCCCCTTGGATGACTATCCTTTGTAATTGAAGGGGGACTGATAAGAGGAATGGATCTGTTGAACGCAAGAGGTGATCCTGTGCTCGAAACGGAAGATGATAATATTGGTGAAAGTGGCTGTTGTCTTGTCTGTCTAGTCATTGATAGACCTGATTGCTGCTGAGTTTGATAGGTACTTTTCTCGATATCATGTGGAGTGAGCAGAAAGCAATTCGCAGCTTGGAACAGCTCTTGGGTTAGGCCTGGCTTGGACTCATACCCCCTAATTGTACTATTTGGTTGTCTCATTATCAAAGCGACCTCAACATTGTATAACTGAAAAAGAGCGTTCGCTTTGATGCATAATCCGCCTTGTCGATGCCTTATTCCTGCATTTATGTCTTTGTTAATCTTTCCACGTCGACGCTGAATGACCATGCTTGTTTTGTTGTCTTGGCTCTTTTTCGACGGAGACATACAAAGCTTCGATATTATTCTGAAAGGGAGTTTAGAACTTTGGAGCACTCAATGTTGATCGCTCGAAAAGAAAGAATAAAACAATATATCGGGTCGAAGTGAGCGGGAGTGTGAGAGGGGAGCGAATAGATGATGGGACATGGACAAGCCTCCGTTAAAGTAAGCGGCTTATTCGGCTGAATAATCGAAACAGGAAGTAAAGGAGTAATCGAGCCGTTTAGCCACTAGCCATGAAACCGAGAAGTAGAGGTGAAGTGTAAGCGCCCTCCGCAGCCAGAGGTTTTATGGAGGTGTGGAGAGATGGGTGCATTGGTCCCGAATTTTTGTTCTCGTTGGCACTTGATTGCACACTCAAGGGCTGCTCAAGTGTTAGAAATTGCGTATTTTTAGAAACCAGAAATCTATTTTTGGAATCTGAGAGACAGTAAACGTGATGTCCATCGATAAATTAATCGCCACTCCGCTGCACGGATTCATTTTTCGGGTTTGTGCAATCGTAGCCCTTAACAACATTTTCATCGATCACAGGTCTCTGAACGATATGAGTACCCAAACAACAGCCGAACTACAGGCTCTCAGAAGCTGTTTCAGCTCTGTGTTAGACGACCTTGCACATATCAGACATGTCACAGCCGAAGCTGAAGTAAGATTGATCCAGCTTCTCAATAGTATCGATCTTGTATCGACCGCAATGGATCAGCAAGTAAGTAATCATTCATGTATTGTAAAAAGAATATCTCTGATCTCGATGCTAGTCGGAGACACCCACAGCTCCAGCCACTCCAACCACGCCACGCGCTCCATGGAATGCACCCCAAGAGTTGTCGGAAGCCACGGACTTCAAGGAGGAATCCGATGATTCGGTTGTTAATGAAACAAATGCACATGAGACATAAAACATGTACTGAGCTATTCATACTTTCATTCCATAACCATAGAAATGCATTTGTTGAGTAAAAGATGTACCAACACCATGTTTCCATTTGCTTTTGCCAACGACAATGGGGTCAAATCAAATTCACCGTATAAACCGGGGTTTGCTCCGTTATCTAGCAACAATCGAACACATTCCGTGTTATTCCTGAAAACAGCGATCATGAGCGGCGTATCACCCAGTCGGCTGCTGAACATGGGCTTGTTGCGAACCTCGATGCTTGAGAGAGTCGCCAACCGAACGGCTTCTGACGCGCACTTGTGGGGGCAGAGAAGAAGTTCAAGCATCGCCAAACCTTCGCTTTCGTCTTCCAGGCCGACAACTATGTGAAGCGCATTGTTTCCCCAACGATCTAGGACGGTAGGGTCTGCACCATAACGTAAAAGAGCCTTCACAGCTTCTACCTTGTCGGCGAGCTGATCAACATTCGCTTTGAGAAGGAAGTGCATGGCTGTGTCACCCATCTGACCAGGCATTGCTTGGTCGAAGTCAATACCGCGATGCGCGGCCAAAGCCTGAATCATTTCAGAACCTTGAAGGCATGCTTCGTAGATAATCCAAGCATCATTTGGCTTAATCGTCACGTCTTGGGAAGCTAGGTCTAGAACCTGGCTGACGTTCCCGGTGAGTCCATTTCTGAATAAGTGACAAAAAGAAAACCCGCAAATAGTTAGCTAGGGGTAGAAACATTCCCGCCGACTGCATTGATTGAAGGGGTTTGACCTCTACTTATTTTAAAACTCAAGTACTGGCAGCTGAAAACCGAAAACGAACAACATATTACGGGAATGGGGGGTGTGGAACGGTGCTGCAGTCCACCACACCTCTACAATGGGCTGCGGCGCGTAAGCACAGTGGTGTTCCTAGACTGCTAATGGCTGATCAGCATGATGCGCAACACAGAATTAAAATGACCAATTTAGAGGCAAGATAATTTATTTAGTACAACCTAAGTCTCTCAAAAATAGACTGATGTGATATTATACATTAAAGGATTCAAGCTTAAGAAATCCAGTCATTTTAATTTTCCTGTTCCTTCTTGACTGTGACCTTTTTGCCGCGGCGTTGGCTTGGTGCTCTTCAGCTGGAAGTGTTTCAAAACCAGGCAAATCCAACAGTTCTTTCATAGTGTACTTTTTTTTGCGTTGTTGATCTGAGTGATCGCTACTTCGCTTCCGTTTATTGTTCTTGGGGACTGCTTGACAAATTTGTTCCGCCATTTCAGCTGGGATGAATAATGGTACGAGAGATGCAATTGACGTTAATTCATCTATGTCCAGTAAGGTGAGTGAAAAACGGCCAGAGTCCAATTCCTCTTGATCACAGTGCTGCAGCTCAGTCCAAGCTTCCAGTAACGTTTCTAACGTTGACTTGATTTCATCAATGAGCTTTTCATTGGATAAAATTGTAGAAAGCTTGACTTTTTTGTCGTCTGTTCGACGTGGAACAAATTTTTTTAAAAGTCTGACCTCCAGGGATGCCCTTATCATTGCGCCAGAGATTAACAAGTTTTTCCACGGTGCCCATATTGTTGCTTAATGTGTATAATAATCTAGACGATCTCAATGGTTCTTGTCTTGATAATCAGTGTCGCGGTACATCAAAGCCTTTATACCAGTCTAAGTATCTATTTAAGGTGCCGCTGACTGAAACCAGATTCTGTCACCAGATTCCTCAGTACCCTCCCCTCCCCGATGCCGTTTCCTGCCGATACCTGTCCTCCCTAATCCCGTTTCCCGCCGTTCCGTAACCCGACTCTGCTACCTGGGCCCGCTTTCCTACCCAGTCGCACCTCACTGCTCTCTGCTTGAGTCAAGCAGCAGCGATACTCATTCCAGACGTACCCGGATATCGAATTCTGGTTTATAGCAAGTTTCAAAGGGCCAAGGGAAATCTTTCATGAGCAAAAACTTACTCAATAAGGTGTGAGTCGACTTGTCAAGCAGCGATGAATCGAGATCCTGCTCCATGAGCCTTGCATTGGTTGGAGGCTCTCTCAGACACGTAAAAAAATTTTCCCATGATCCGTCTATCATGGTGGTCTTCTTCAACGATAAGACTTGTAGCTGATGCCTGACGATAAATTCAAGCAGCTCTGTATCGGAGGCTCTGGAACCTGCTAAGCTGAGTTCGCGCAGCTGTGGCCAATTCAATGACTCGAGAGGCAAGACAGGATTGAAAAATGCTAAAGCAGGAACAACTGACAGTTCCAGCTGCCGTAGAGCTGGGAAGGACAGTAAGAATTCAGCGACCTGTGGCTCCAATCCTTCCGCTACTACTAGTGATTTAATCTGGAGCCGAGTGATGTGCTTGCACACACGCCAAGAGGAGGTATTATGCAGGTTGAGATTGCCCTCCAAACATACTTGGCTAATACTCGGCAGTTCAGGCAGAGCGTTGCACGCCGCCATTGTTATGTCATGTAATGAGGACTCAAAGAAAGGGATCATCCATATCTCGTCGGTTAATCTTTGGTAATAAGGATTTTTCAACGGACCCCACCTCCATGAATGGATGTGGGACAGGCACAGCCTCTTGAGGCTTGGGAAAGATGTTAGGAGAGTTGCCAATGCAGTTGAGTTGGTCCTGAGACTACGAGTGGCCTCAATATCCACTAGTCTTCGGTATTTCGCATATATTTGACGCATGTTCGTGTTGGTACCCGCTTTTGACTTTTGCCCACTGATTGAGAGCGGATGCTTGAGCCATTCTTCTTGAGTTGAGACTCTCGGCCATGCCCCGTGGTATATAGTCATGTTTTTTGTAGCCCCCAATGACCCATATGAGGAGTTCTGTAGATTCTTCATCTGCGCAAAGCAGTCTAAAGTATTGACAATGTGAATACTGTTGATGATTCGTCGAAATCCCGCTTGGGCGAATCTTCTACTTACTAGACGAAAATTCCCCACATCTTCGAGCGACAGCAATTGTGCTGCACAGTTTTCGAGAATTTCTGTAGGGACTAACTCCATTGTTGCCGGTACCACGTTGGCCTCCTCAACAAAAAGCAGTTCGGGCGGATCTTAAAGCCAGGAGACTAAGGCTCATCACCCGTTTACCGCTTTACTGTCGGCGGAAATCCGGATGGGACGCATCCGGGTAATGTTTTGAATCACTGCCACCCCATCAGTGAATACATAATTCGAGGTCAAAGTCGTGAATAAATTCAGTCTCAGAATAAGCCGGAACAGCAGCATAATGCATTAATCAAGCCTCACCACATCAGTCGCTGCCACGGCCAGTTTTGTAGCTGTCATCCAATTCAGTAAAAAAATAGGACAAAAGCTATCAAAAAGAATCAAAAAAACTCACGGCAAAGAAGCAGTCTATCTCAGGGCAAAGGAGCTTACAACGGATTTACGACAGTCATATCAGGAAGGAAAGCTATCTTGGAAGGAGTACAATGCCTGCCTCGACAAACTCTGGTTTGCCGTCAGTAGTGGTGATTGTAAGCTATCAAGATATGGTCCATTTTCCACAAACCACTCTAACAGAAGGGTAAGCGTCAGAAATCCGAAAAATTCACAATCAACTGCAGTAGGGCGGGGTCTCATCTTTGTGGGGGTGTAATGGTAGTAAGATTTTACAAAAACTAAGCTACTAGAGCAGCATATTATATTGTGAAACTATTCAAAACAGACGATATGAGATCACTCTGAAGTCTATCATTGCTCTTTTTTGTGACCTAGGTTTTTTTTAAGTATAATGCGGTTTGTATCAGTTTTTGCAAGTTGCATACCTTGCTCAAGTTTTTGGAGGCGCGCTTCTATAGAGTCCATTAAGTTCTGCATTTTTGACATATCGTGTTTCAGCTCTTCAATAAAGCAGTCACTGTCTTTGTGAGAGAACTTGGGATTTTCGTGAAGTCTCTGTTCACAGAAGACCACTAGAGGTTTGTTCCATCGCGAATCGAACGTGCTACGTGTAGGCGTAGATATCGTAGTACGTGGACTACTGACCGGACTGACAACTGGGCAATCTGAATTATCCATTGTTTTGCAAGAATTTATTGGAAACAAGTTTAGAATGGTTATGAATGGAAACGAGTAGAATTTATACAAAAATCTTTCTCCTTATTAACTATGACCAGGTGCGTTTCCTTTGAGTAAGCCCAGACATTACCAATAATACGCGCCTTCCTTCCCACTGCTGCATCAATCACACTGTCACACATCGCAGCCAATGAGAACACAACTGGCTACACCCTCTTTACATGTTCTCGCGTTGAGGGGGATTTGAAACTTGTTGAAGGAGCTCTAAGAGGGGCTGCACCCAATTCAAAATCTCTCTCAGCACAACGCCTCGTGTCACTATGGAATACTCGAACGAAGTGAATGTGACCATGCGAGAGCAGCGAGAAATATGCATTTTCCACGCTCAGCATCAGCCATGCCCGAACTGTCGTGCGATTGAGCATGCCAGGGAGCTTCGAATCCATCTCAATAAACTCAAGACACAACCTCTTCAAACCAAAAAGGTACGAATATCCTCGAGCATATAAGTATTTCTCTGACAATATGAGAGTCTACAGGTTCGTTCAAGAGCTTATAGCCCTCGGACTCCCAAAGCTATGACGACACAAGATATTGAGGAACATCAAAACGGAAAGACTGGCGAAACTTGAAGCAAAACTTTCAGAAAGCTTATTGTAATTAATTCACGGTTTAATTTAAAGACACTGAACTACTATAGACCAGAGGCGTAACCAAAAACATGGTAAAAAGGTCTGCACACTTAGGCTTCTATTTAGTGCAAGGCATTGTTGCCAGAGTAGTGATGGTGTGTGTGACAATAATTGTGGTTATCAAGGCTGTTGATGCACCCGGATTGCTGCCTGCTGCCCCACTCGTAACGTTTCCAGTAGGAATGGAACTTGATGCCGTGCCGTTTGTTGTTCCCGTCACACTTTCGACTGGGGTCTGAACAACCGTTGTAGCTAAGTTTTTGGTGACAGATGCAAGAGTACCTGTTGTTTGTGTTCTTATTGTGGTGGATTCGACGGAGCCTGACGAAGCAGCAGAGTTATCCGCTCCAATAACTGTAGAGGAATGGCCGCTGTTTTCTGTGCTGGTTACATTGATTGTTGGTTTGGCAGAACTTCCCTGCGTTGTTGTGGAGAAGGTTGTTGGTTGAGCATGATGAGCACAACTCACTTGACCTCTCTCCTGCAGCGAAATATTGGGATCTGATTTCCCACCAACTATTTGAATGCGATTGCACATGGGAGATTGGCCAGAACATTGCCTCGAAATGGGATTAGAATTCATGGGTCGTTTGCCAAGGCTTTAGTTCACTTACCAAGTTATGAACGCTCCTCCACTTGGAGCACCTTGAGGGATGGCAAAGGTAGCACGGAATGGACCAACACACTCTACAGGGAATGAATACGTAACAGGTAAGAACGCCGAGTCGTCAAATATGACAGAAGCTTCACAGCGTTGAGAAGAGGGTGTGTTGATTCTAAAATTATCAGCCAGTCATACATACATCACAAGGTCACGGAGCTCGAGACTTACGACAAGGAAAAGAGTCCGAGGCCAGCCTCCAACATGATTGGGTTCGTAACACACATGGGTAAGGCGCTCATGGCCTGGACGGCGGCAAAGAGAGACCAAAGAACTGTGGTGGTTTTCATAGCGTGCATCAGAGGTTTTGACTACAAATGAGAAGACTAGACAGATTGAAGAATGTTGCTGCGGCTTCTAGATATAAGATGCGAGCTCCTCCATTTTTATGTTTCCGGGAACAGTAATCGCCAACCAGTATTTTGTCACAAACGCTTTATGTACTGAATATTCTTTATATTTTCTTCACATACATACCATAGAGGTCTTATTTTCTGATCACCGAACAGAGTACCCTCCATCTTCATCTAATCATTTTAGCCCAATCACAATGTACGCACCACAAGCAAAGATGGATTGTGGTGACTCAAACAATATGACATGGTCCTTCACCAATAGAGGAGAACCAAACCCTTCCAACATTTTTGACACCCTTCAGCCACAAAATTGGCACGGCTCTCACTTTTACACTAATCAACAAAGCCAGCAGCATTATTTGCCTGAGCAAGGGGCAATGCATGCTCAGTTTCCCCCCCACCCGTTCAATACGGCAACTTTTGCTCGGGAACCGGTGCATATTTGCATGAGGTGCTTTGTACAGTCTGAAAAATCAAGCACCGAGAATTCAAGGTAGCAATCTCCCTCCCAAAGGCGAAAAGGAAAGAGAAAGACAACATGCTTACTATCAGACCAAGTTCCGTCATTGAGGCACGCCTTGAATGCCTCGAACGTGCTCTCGTTAAGGTTGAAAATGCTGTTGACGATGTAGCAAAACTTTTATCTGAATTTGAATCAACTGAAGTCCCTGATAAGATTGAGAGCATCAAAAAGGGGCTGGATCGTTTCTTCGATGAGTTTGCAGCCCACCTGGAACAGAAAGACGTTGGTGTCACGTCTCCGGTAGCATGAGCTAGTCATGTGTGGGAAGGTTTACGGGCATGTACTACTAGAATTCTTGCTCTAACAGTTTCAAGTAACCAGAGAACTGTTTTTTGTGTCGCGATCAAGTAAAATGTGATATAAAATGTGACGTGAAAACATTTGATGCGTGTGGCTTTGTTAGGGCCACACGCATCAAGAATGTCACTCCCAACACAAAAACGACGTAAGGGAAAAGCATCCTTGTCCCCACGACCTCTTCTGGTCGACCAAGTAGAGGACGTCGACTCGTTACAAGCAGAGAATGAAGAGCTTCGTCGACAATTGAACCAACTGCAGAATCGTATCGGTCTAGAACCAGATGAATTAATCACCACACTGAGGAGGCAAAATAGGCAATTTCGAGCCGAAATCAACCATCTCCAAGGTCTCGTGGCACAAATTGCCACAGCTCTGAGAACTTCATTTGCCGCTTGTCAAGATAGCTTGGGCGAACATACCATTACTAACACAAATCTGCATCAGCGTGGAGAGACCCAAGTCTATAGCAAGTTCGAATCAGACGAAGAATGATGCGATTCGCTTGCTATCTTTAGGTGCAGCGGCAAGCTGAGGGCTATGAATGGATGGAAGAGCTGTTGGTTACAAAAGATGGGCTATTTTCTAATTTTGATCTATGATTAGATTATGTAACTACTATTACGAGAATTGTAATCAACGCTTTGCGTATTATTCCTACGGGACTGGCGCCTGATATTAGACACGTGAAGTGAAATATGGTGTTGGTTTCATATAAAGTCACCCTCTTTCCAGCTGAAAATCTTGACCATCCTGTTGGTCATAACACGATACAATGGCCCGCCATCCTAGAAATCGCCTTCGTCAGGAGAGAACGCGGTTCAAAAGGATCCAAGACGAACTGATTTTGTGTCGCGCTGAGCAACAGCATTTAGAGACTCAACTGGCCATCGAAACCGCCAAAATCTCCAAGTTAACTCAAGAGCTTTTAACTTTGCGTCATTTGGTAAATCACGTCGAAATGTCTATGTGACGCATTGCGCTGACAGAGCTGTAGCAATCTTTTGTACTTTGTCAAGGACGTCCGAACGGCATGGATGGAAAATGTACAAGTACACTCAGATTAGGGGGTGTGGGCGAGACGACATCTCAGCGGGTCGGGATGCAGGTTATTTCAAACTGGTACGAAGTTCCGGTACATATGTTGTACAGGCGCTAGTTTCGTACATCTTTGAGCATGCAATTATGTAGCCTCAAGTGTGAATTTTTACTTATTTTTCTTTGTGTCGCTTCTTCAGCGGATTTGGTTCAGCCGAGCGCAACCCACTATCAATGCCGCTCTAGGATTAGTTTAGCAAGTTGTGAACTTCCTTCACTCACGCTACGGAGTGATCATTGCGGAGGTCTGGTGAGAAATCTGGCGAATAGACGTTGCGAGGTGACCGTAAAACAACAGCATTTGTTGGTTCTTCTCTCATCCGGCTTTTTACACAATAGGTTTAGGTGCTTATCTTTTCAAAAAATAATCTTAGGACAAGATGGGTTCTTGAAAATGATTGATCACATTCGGACAAGTTCCACGCGCCTTAGCCACCCGCAGTTTGGTTAACTTCAATTGGGTAACTAAGCCCCATCGTGCCCTGTGAAATGCTGCGTTTGATGCACATGCCTACCCTCTCATCCCTTCATTTCCTAGCATTTCATCTTATCAAATGAGTGGGCCACCAAATTGATATGGTGTATCGCGATGTAGGGGATGATCTGTCATAGGGGCGGTCGTCTTCGTAGCTCCAACGGTTGACAAGGAGAGGTCAAGAAAAAAAAAACGATGGCTGTCTTACAAGAACGGTGATCGCCATATGCACGGTCGCAGCACAGTGAAGTCACGGGAGTGGAAGGAGCTGGGCCTTTTTTTTTTCACTTTTTTTTTTTTTTACACATTCTCCCGTAGCGGCCGGGCGAAGCCCTTTCCTTGTCAATAGATATCAATTAGCGCACGTAGCATGGAAGTGATCACGGTCACGACCCGCAACAAGAACCATGTCGTCTTGTTGCAAGGTAAAGGGGGCTTTACTACACAATTTGTGTGGTGTGGTCCACACCCATTTTTTGCGTCTTAAACAATGTATTGTGGGTCCGTCAAGTTCCCCTTGAGTATTCAAATACAAACGCGCAACAATCATACTTGGAACTGTAAAAAGTCGACCATAAACACCCATGTCCTGTCACTGTAACCCGTGGTCCCGGAACGGTTTCCCGTTCCTGTTGCTTAGCCTTAGTAAAGCGGGGAACAGTCAGTCCACCAATGAACCCCACAACTTTAGGCAGCAGCGCTGCATCTTTTTCGATCCATAGATTTGTCACGCACACTTCCGGGGTTATAGTAAATCTCGGCTGTAATAAAGTTAATCTTATATCTAAGGTAAGGCCTTGTAACCTAAATTAGGTAAGTGGTAAGAAAACACCGCATATATAGTGCATATATAAGGCATATGCTAAGCCTTATAGTGTATTAGTGTAAGAATATATTTATAAAGTAATATATACCTTATATATATTACTTTCTATAATATATTAATATAAAAGTACTTATAATATAGTATATATAATATATATATAGTAATAAAGTAAGGGAATTATAGTAATTATACTATAAAAAATTTTTATATACTAATAAAATAATAAAAAAGTTATTTATAATAAGGATAATATAATTACTATAAATATAGGAAATATATAT
>LCTT01000485.1:0-16004 GCA_001008265.1 Epichloe sylvatica | reverse complement strand
AGCTATTATAAGCTATTATAAGCTATTATAAGCTATTATAAGCTATTATAAGCTATTATAAGCTATTATAAGCTATTATAAGCTATTATAAGCTATTATAAGCTATTATAAGCTATTATAAGCTATTATAAGCTACTATAAGTTACTATAAGCTATTATAAGCTAAGATAAATATTTTTACTAACACTACAAATGTAGTATTTGTAGTTAGTGTAGTTTATAAAAATAAATTTATAGTGTAGTATAGTGTAGTTTTTTTCCCCTTATAGTTAGTGTAGTTTGTAGTGTAGTAACTATATTACACTACAAAAACTACACTACAATACACATTGTAGTGCAATGCTCTGCTAGCTTATAACTAGTAGCTTGCTAGTGTTACGTAAACTTAGCCCTAGGGCGTGGTATGCCTGCCTAGTAGTGCGCTAGCGCACAGGTGTTGTAAGTGGGGCCTCACAGTAATTTACTTACTTAGTATTAATAACTTATTATATAAAAGTATATATATTATTATGTTAAAGTAATAAGTATATAGCTATTTAAAGTTAAAAGGTAAGGTAAGAATTACTTATAACCTAATAATATTTATTTTATTATTCTAAGTAAATATAATACTTATATACTACTATAATAACTAATAATATTAGTTACTATTATAAGTTATATATAGTATACTTATATTAGCTAAGTAGCTTCTTTTTAATTAAGAATAATTATATATTAAGGGGGTAATATATTAGGAGTATAAAGGCTAGGGAGCTAAGGATAAAATAGTTATATAATAAAGCCCTTAGATAAGCCTTAGGTTATATAAATAACTAAGTAATTATTAAATAGCTATATATATATAGTAAGGTATTTAAATAAGGGCTACTTATAAGGTATATAGTAAGTTAGAGTTTAAGACCTTTATATACTTATACCTAAGTAATAGCTCTCTAGCTATAAATAAGAACCTTAGCCTTTACTTTATCTATATCTCCTTAACCTTAACTATAATAATATTATAGTGTATATAGTTAGTGTAATTAGTAAAAAAAGAATTTATAGTATAGTATACTATAGTTTTTTTTTACCTAATAGTTAGTATAGTTTATAGTGTAATATAGTTTGTAGTATAGTAATTACACTATACCTTAAAAACTACACTATACTACATATTGTAGTGTAATACTCTAGTTATTACTCTATTATTATATTCCTTCCGTCCAAAGTCATGACACCTTCATTCTATTTATCTCTCCTACGACCGAAGTCGGGACATCCTAATGCTTTTTGGCTATATTCCCAGAAGCTTAATAATAAAGTATTAAAAAAGTATCAAAACATAATATCATCATTTTATAGAACAAAACTATATTCTTGATCTAAGGCTTATTTTAAACTATAACTTAAGCAAAAATGTTCAAGTATAGCAATGGCAACTTCATTGTGGTTACTAAGATATTTGGGGTCTTTCTCCTTGCAACCCCATTCAAAGCCGAAATTCCACATTGATCCTAAGTAAACGCACTACATGAGCCAGAAGACAAGCTCTCATCCTAAGGTTCGGCTGGCGCTGGCGCCATGATTGGGTTTCTCAACTGGAGGAACCCCTCAATAGCAGCGTACGGTCCATCTTGGAACGCTGGCGTCATCAAATCACCCTTCTTCTCAATACCAAACGCGTTATAAACAGCCCCAGAATTATCATCATCCGCAGACTGTGCCTCGGCGTACGGCTGAAACCAACTCCAGTCCCCGCCACCAAGGGAAGGGAGCAGCAAGTTGCGCTTCGGGACGTGGCGAGCGTTCTCGCTGGTCAGCTTCTCTGTTTCGAGGTATCCGGGGACATCGTTGACGGGCATGGTCAAGGGCCCGGCGTGGAAGAAGGCTGTCATGGTGTCCATGGCCTTTTGCCAGGTCCACGGCGGCAAGAGCAACTCCGCCGCGGGCAAGAACGACGAATACGCGTGGACGGGTGTGAAAGGATCCAGTATAGCGCCGAAGATTGACATGCGGGCGTTGCGTTGATTCTCAAAGGCAGAAGGTTCAATGGCGGGCGAAGTTTCAGAGAATGGAGGCTGCCAGAATGGCTTGAAGATTGGATACTGCTCAGTATCAAGGCCGATCAATGGCCCCATGGGTTTGCCCTCCTCGAAGAAGAAGGTCTTGATCTTGTCATAGTTCAACTCATCAGACTCAGGAGTCGTTGTGTCAAAGTAACCAACGAGTCCGTCGTAGCCTGCCTCTTCATTTCCGAGCCTCAATTGAAGCGCATAATACGGGGTCTTGTTATCAGGGTCCGATGGCTGTAACAGCATGCGCTCGGGAACTTTCACCTTGCTCTGGGTGCTTTGTATCTCAAGAGGCGGTCCACTCAGCTCGACAGACCAGCCAGTGTTGACGAGCGCGAGTGGCTTGCCTACGATGGAGTTGAGGAACTGCGCGTAGGCATCAGGAGCTGGAGGTAGCTTCTGTTGTGCCGTCGTTATCATATTCCAGAACCCGAGGAGGTAGTCCGGATCAACCAATCTGGAGATGAGGGCATCAAGCTCTCGTGTATCAGGAGTGGGCTGTGCATCTGGGTCAGGGCTGAAAGGCAGCCACTTGGGTGACTTGAGGGTTCCCAGAGGACCGCCGACGCGAACCTCACGATAAAAGGTACCGTCAGGAAGGAAGAATTGTATACCGTAGTCGGCATAGTTGGTGATGACCCATCCCCATATTGGCGATTCCCATTCTGTGACAGGGCGCCACGTCGCAGGGCCCTGGGAGCTACCACTTGGATCATCAGCAATGCGTCTGACAAACTTTGCATTAATTCGCGCCGGTTGATTCATTTGCGGAGGCAGCTGAAGGAACTCGCACTGTTCCGACTTGTCCTGGATCACCGTATTGGCGTACTTCTTGCCGTCAGCCAGGGTGACCTCCTGCGGCGCATAGAAGTTGCTTATGCAGGGATAGATAGGCGGTGGCCCTTTCTCACGCGGTTTCTGGTCAATGGCCATGAGAGATTGTCCAAACTTGTCGATTACGTTGAACTTGCGGAACCTGAATTGGCCGTGTGTCACAGGCTTGAAGGGACAGTGCTCACTGTCGTTGAAGTTGACCAATGCGGCGTACGGGGTCAAGGCCGAGTTGCCTTCGATCAGCTCCAGGTTTTTCTCGGTCAACCCGGCTGGTATGAAGGTTGCTGCGCTGATGACATGGCTTGACTCTCCATCAGGACCGACGACTTTGTTTTCGGGCTTGAGATGACTGCCCTCTGCTTGAGTGACGAGGCCGCTGGTAAGACCGGATAGTGGTGACGACAGATATGATAGTTCACCGATGTTTGCAAGCAAGTCGTTGCGAAGCTCTTCTGACAGGTAGCCGTCGAGGATACTGGGCGGCGTGTTCTGGAACAGCTGCTTGATCTTGGCACCCAACGCAAAGCTGGGCTGAGGCAGAATCAGGACCCGGCCAGACAAGACGCGAATATCTTGCCCCTTGACGCCTTGCCATGTGCGAAGAGCATCCCACAGCGGCGGAGTTTCCTCGCCATTAGGTGGCACAGTGATTCCATACCTGACCTGCTTGTCCTCGGAGAGACGGGCAGTGTGTTCATCCAGTCTCCAGAACTCAAACGGAACATGGGTGTATTCCACCTCCCACTCGGCGTAGAGAGGGAACCATGGCTGTCTGTCACCCCATCGATCACGCCAGCGCCGGTCGGTAGTCAGCTGGTCGTGAAACTGAGGGTAGAATTTACCTTCGCCTGGTGTGCCGGAGTCGTTGCCTGCAGGTCGGAGGACGTGAAACTCGGTGAGCAATGCTTTGGCGGCTGTCTGCAAGACCGCAGGCAGCTTGGCCGCGACCTGATCCGAGAGTTCGTTGAGCCTGCTGGGTAGACCTTGATCGGTCGTAATGGTCTGGTATGGCGCCCGAACAGCGAGGTTGTCGAGATAATCAAGCGCCCAGCCAGACGGGATACCCCCAATGAGGACGGTAGGATCATTTGCGGCGTAGAAGACGGGCTCACTTGTTGACTCAACGTTGGCCAGGAGATTGTCCGAACCATCGGTCGGTTTCCAGAGATTGTCAACCTGCCTTTGAAGATTGACGATGCAGGTTTGGAGCCGATTGATACGTTTCGAAATTTCTCCCGCTTCGGCCTTGAACGTTTCATTTTGGGTATTTCCTTGATTATCGCTCTGGCCTTGCTCGCTGGCGTATTTCCACCAAAGAGAAAACATGTCCCAGCGGTACTGGAGTATCGCTCTGTTGCACGAGTCGAGCAGCGCCTGGGTGAGGTTCAATTGATTGAGCCTCTGAATAGCTGCGGGCTCAGGCTCCGTGGGCTGTTTGGGGCTTTCATCGCCAGCCTCGGCGAAGAAGTATTTTGTGCCGCCTGGAGAACGAGTGTAAGACCAGTTGTATACGGAGTCTTTGGCCTCCCGCTGGCCTTCGACGCCATCGTCACGCGCTTGAAGGAGGGATTCAAGGGCTAGGATATTTTCCTCCAACTTGGCGACATCGTCTGAGTTCTTGTTGGCGTCTCCGCGTGCGTGACAATATGCCAACAGCGCATCCATTGGAGTTGTGCCAACCGCGACTGCCGCCTGCTTCTGATCACGCAGGCGATCGCTGAATTCATCAGCTGGGACGCTTTTAGGCTTGTTCTCATGGTCCCAAGTCACATCGTACATGCAACTATGACAAAGGATGCGGATTTGACTCTCAAGTTGCATCCATGGGTCGGGGTTTGCCTCGTCTGTACCCTTCAGCGTCATGAAGAGTGACTGCAGGCTTTCTCCATGAGTAACGTTGGCACCTGATTTCCAGAGGGGGTCAACAGTGTCTTTCCAATGCCACCCCAGGACGTAGTAGCTTGCTTTGGCGTAATCGAGATACGAGGGTTCCTTGCTATCCCCGTATTCGAAGTTATCCAAGATACTGAAGACGTTGGCATTGTGCATCTGGAAGTCGGCGAAGAGCTGGTTACCACTTCGGAGGAGACTGATGTCTGGAGGATCAACATTGGGATCCTGGCTCTCAGTCCACTTGGCTAGCGGTGTCTTGCGTCCGATGAAGACTTCAGCTTGCTCGTTGATGTTTACATCGGTGCCGGCATGTCCGATCACGAATGGCGCCACGTCCGTCTGCAAATCCGCCTGGATGGGGATGTCATCCAGGGACCAGACGTAGTCGCTCTCAACCACCCACGCCTCATACTCTCTGTCCTTGAAGTCGTCTTTTGCACTCGATGGCTTTATGCTATCAAGTTCGAGCTTTCTTATGACAATCCAGCGTGTTGGTGGCTGCAGAAAATCCGGTGTATCACGAGTAGAGTATTCCCCTGCCGCAGCGGACGTCGCATCTAGTCCACGTCGCAATCTCTCTGCCCTTTTCCTGGACTCTGGCGCAGAATCACTTGCAGAGACGCCTGATCTGTAGAAACGAGGCAGCGTCCAATGGATATAGACGCCATGACGATGGCGGAGAGGCTTGGGCTCTGGACGGCCGCCTAGGTCAGTCAAGCGTGAGTTGATGGACGCCGGCGCAGTGTTGTGCAGGGCGACGTGATTCTGAACATCGCTCTGAAGCAGAAAGCTATTGAGTCTCAGGAATGTATAGTTGGGCTGCGTGATGGGACAGATACGCGCAGTCGTGTCTTCCTCTTTGCCCGTTCCGCATACAGCTGGATTCAGCACGAATGCATCTAATTGCATGGGCACCAGAGCGACTTCAAAGTCCCTGATTCCACTATCTTGACTCATATTTGTCGATTCAGTGTCATGTAGTGATGGTAAAGGTTGAATGTGGACTTGGATACCGACTCTGGGCAAGGTTAAGTCAACGAAATGAAGCCTTGGGTATGTTGAAGACGTTGTCCAATTATGCTGAGACCAGGAGAATGATGAAGCACAAGTCGGTTCAAACTACCTTTTCTGTCTGGCAAAGCAAAGCGGCAGTTGTTCTCGCAGCGACCGAAGTCTTGGATCCACATGTCGATTCATATGATGCGTTGTTTTCCCACACCAACTTCGGCATCTCATCTTTCCTCCCCCTCTTCTCGTCGCAAACCAATACTGCGCGGCTCGTATGTATGATGTGATGCTAGTGCAAGTTGGCGGATCTATCCGTAGTTCTACATGCAGTCTCGTGTGATTATCGGCATGTGGGGATTGCTATACTACACCGGTATTAATCAATATGCACAAGATATTGAGGCACTTTCCGCGTCAAATATGTCTGGGACAGGGAAACATGCATGCATGAAGATGAAGATACGACGAGACAGCCCGCACTCTGCCCACACCCTCCATGGCCTTTAGAACGATCGATGCGCATGCATCTAACCGAGAGCTGTGATAGCAATACTCCAGGAGGGCTGTTTGCTAGACGGACGACTTGTTCAAGAAGATGTTGTTCAGGGTCTATCATGGTCCCCAACACTGAACCGTGAGAACAGTCTCAGGTTTTCCCCTTGCCCATATGTATCCCCCCCCCATTCGCTCTCTTATCATTTCAATGTCAATCATCCGGCTCACTTCTTGCCAAACCGTTCCAGCTGAGCACTGTTACATACCGACAACCTGAACTCAACTTATAATCGGCACCCTACCAGCTTTCGCCCCTGAAGATTAGCCTTGGGGCAGAGGAACATTCATTACTTGTTGCATCCCGTCGCCAAAGGACCAGAAAGCTTTCTCTAGCAAATTCTCTAAGAGACTCCCCAGACCAATCGCAAAATGACCGTGGCCTCAGACCCCCCTGGACGCGATGAACCCACAAACAATTCCTTGGTAGCAACAGGCGCGACAACTTATAGCATCTATGCTAGCTCTTCAGGCAAACAACCCAGCGAAAATGTTGGAGTTTTGTCGGCCGATAGCCTTATAGATAAGTTCGTGGCAGGCTTGAATCCTGACAAAGTCATCGCCTTATCAACCACGCCAGACCCAACAGCCAGTTTCGATGCTTCTGATGAAACCCTAAAATGGTTCCAGAACCTTGACCCTGACGCCACTGGCTCCCTTACCGTCGACGATTCAGCGGCAAAGAACATTGAAAGCTTTGAGTTCAAGCTGTCTCAACCTTGGCCGCTCGTCTTCAGCTCTGCCAGTGATGTCTTGCTCTTCACATTCGGTTCCACCGGTCTTTTGGGCGACGGTGCGACAGGATCCCGAATCGAATCGCCTGGCATTGACCCAACTGGCAACATGTTGACCTGTGGTCTTGACTTCGTGAATATGGAAGACATCACGGGAGTCAAAGTCAAGGATGTCTTCGAGAACGCTAATCAACGCGGCACGGATGAATATGTGCCAGATGCGATCCTCAACCTTGAGGTGACGCTCAAGAAGCCGGAGGCTGATTCCCCGCCCAGGAGGAACGCTTTGTGGTTCGTCCCATCAGCGGATAAGCGGCTTGAGACTCGCCTGCAGTTCCAGCTGTCACAGTTTGAGGCCTTGCAGGATCTGTTCTCGATTGCCCTGAAAGGTCTGGTGATTGACAGCGCAGATGTCGTATACAAGAGCAAGATGCTGTGGGCCTTGACAGAACTTGGCGAGATGCCTCTTTCTGACGGTGAAGTAGCTTTCAGCATCCAATGCTCCGTTAACAATGGAGCGGTGTCGATGCTCGCCGGCGTTGAATTCACCATGTCAACCATCAACTTTACCTTCTTGTTCCTCTCCCCAGATCCGCTTGCAGGAATACTGAAATGGTTGGCCGAGCTTGCAGAAGATGATGATGTTGAGACGGGTGTTGACGATCTTTTAAACAAGGAAGAAGATGGAACCAGGGTTCTGCCCGGGGCAACGTTACGGAGACTACGTGTCAGCCTCGACACAAGCAGAGACCTGCAGAATCCCAGGCTCGGCTCCTTTTCTTTCGACATTGAGGTTTCTGCGAGTTTTGGCCGAGGGGAAAGCACCGACACTCCTGTCTTCTTGATCACGTATACTTGGGATCGGTCTTTCGGTACTTTCGGTACCCTCACTGGACAATTGTGGAACGGCAAGTGAACAACCATTTGATGCTCCATGTCTTTTACTGATCGAAGCCATCCTCCAGATTTCAGCCCGTCCGATGATCTGGATTTGGAACCGAGTGGAGAGAAGTGGGCTATCTTGAAGCCTGTGACTCGTTCGCCTGCCACGTATGTCGATATTGCCACTCTAATCCCTGGCAAGAAGGTGGTCAACATCCCCGACACCTTGCCTTCTAGGATCACAGTTGCATCCATTCACTTGTCGCAAGAATCGTTTTCCCTTCGGTGTGCGGTTACCGCTAATCCTCGATCTCCTGGCTCTGCTCCTCAACCTTCTCTGGGCGACGTCGTTCTCTCTGCCTATTTCAACTGGGGTGAAAGCTCGGCCTTCACCTTTGACGTTGGAATATCCGTCAGGATTGATCCTCCAGAGGATTCTGAGTTTAATCTCCCAGCAGTCTTTTTTGGATATCTGAGCTATGCTTCAACTAATCAATCGTGGGAGCTCAATGCCTCCATCAATGGACTGTATGCAGCCGTACTAGCCGAGTTCTTTGACGAAGATGCAAAAGACCACATTTGGCCGCTGATCAAATCCATTGCAATCAACACCTTGAGTGTTAAGTACGAATATGAGAGACAAAGTGGTACTAGTTCCACAACTGTGGGGAGCAGGTTCGCTATCTCTGGCGACTTGGTCATTGCAGGGTTGAGATTGAACCTTGACTTCAAGTATGACTCTAGTGGTTTTGTGTTCACGGCGGCGCTCAATCCAGAAAACAGGAATGCCAAGATCGGAGACATTTTGACCGCGATGCTTGGTACTGAGTTTGACATACCAGATTTCGTATACAACACGGTGCTGGTTGGTGACAACGAGGACGCGTTCCGCATCGGTATCGAGAAGAAGACGGCAACGGTGGAGGCTGCTAAGGGTTCATTCCAATTCCTCGCCCAACTCAATATCGGGCATCTCCAAATACTGTTCTCCCAGCTCCACAGCACCGCGTGGGGGCCAAAGGATCCTTCAAAGCGGCTGTTGAAAGCAGCCATCAACGGATTCGGCGCCATGGAACTTGAGATCCCTCTCATTGGCACATTGACCCAGCCACTTGATGAGCTCTACTTCCTCTTTGTCCAAGATCCCAGACCGCCAAGAGCCCCCGGACAGCTTACAGGGCTTCTCCGGGAGGATATTGCTCAATTCAACAGCGGCTTGGGAGCCAATCCGTTGATTGTTGCTGATAAAATCAAGCCCGACCAAGCGAAGCCGTCAGACCTTCTGGTGCCGTCTGGATGTCACTTCGCCGTCATCATTCGCAACGCCACGGGTCAGTCCATGTGTCTGCTTAACTACAGCTTCATGAAACCTCGGCCTTCTTCCTCTCAAGCGCTGATGGATCCTGCCTCTGGTGTGCGAGAGGGCAGAAGACGCACCGAGGATGATATGGACGATGGAGGTCCTAGTGCTCAAGCGCCATACAAAAAGGTCGCAGGCTCGCTGGCGATTAGCAACGTTGGTCTCAAGTACAAGGATAAGAAATTGTCAATCGTCTTTGACGCGACCTTCCAGCTTGGCCCGATCGGATTCTCTCTTCTCGGCTTTAGTCTCAACGCTCAATTCGAGACACTGGACAAGCTGCCAACCATTGATGTCAACATCAACGGCTTGGCAGCGTCCTTTGATAGATCTCCATTTACCATCGCCGGTGTCATTGTCCACGGCAATGACGGCGCCATGGACTACTATGCCGGTGGGCTGATCATCGGCTTCCGCCCTTATCAGTTCCAAGCAGCCGGCTTCTACGGTGTCATCACTCTCGAGAACAGCGGCAATAGCTTCCAGAGCGTCTTCGTCTTCACAAAACTCAACGGCCCGCTCATGACGCTTGGATTTGCTGAAATCAGTGGAATCTGCGGTGGCTTCGGCTACAACAGCAGTGTGCGCCTACCCTCCATAGATCAGGTATCCGATTTCCCCTTCATCAACAGCGATCGACTCAGCGGCAACGACAATGCGCAAGAAGTACTTCTAGAGCTCGTCGACCCCTTGGCTGGCGGATGGTTCCAGCCACTTGAAGGCACGTACTGGGGCGCAATTGGCATGAAGCTCTCTGCGTTCCGCATGCTAAGCATCGACGCAGTGGTTGCCGTCCAGTTTGGTAACTCGGTGAAGCTGGGCATCTTTGCTGCAGCGGTCTGTGACATTCCGTACGCCAAATCGCGACTCAAGCTGGCCCATGCTGAACTGGGTATCGCGGCCGTCCTGGACTTTGACTACGGCTTCCTCAAGATCGAGAGTCAGCTATCGCCCCGCTCGTACATCCTCAGTCCTAATTGCCATCTCACCGGTGGGTGTGCTCTCTGCTTCTGGTTCGACGCGCCTCTTGCCGATCGAGCCAGGATTGGAGACTTTGTTTTTACTCTGGGCGGGTATCACCAAGCTTTCAACGCACCCGTTGGTTATCCCAACCCCCCTCGGCTGGGTATCAGCTGGGACGTGGGTGGCGGCTTGTCAATCTCTGGAGAAGCATATTTTGCCATGACGCCCAAGGCATGCATGGCTGGTGGGCGCCTCCATGCTTCGTTCAAGGCGGGACCACTCTCGGCTTGGTTCGATGCCTTTGCCAATTTCCTCATCAACTACAGACCGTTCTACTTTGACATGTCGGCTGGAGTCTCCGTCGGCGTGGGATTCAGCATCGACTTCTGGTTCATCCACATCCGCATTTCGGTCCAGATTGGCGCCGAGCTTTACCTTTGGGGCCCGCCTGTTGCTGGCCGTGTTCACGTCGACTTCTGGATCGTCGCTTTCGATATCAACTTTGGCGATTACATATCCAAGGACGAAAAGGTCACCCTGTCGGACTTCTACAAACTTGTTCTTCAGGAGTCGCCTGCATCTTCCCTTGCGTCGGCGAAAGCCTTAACCGCAGGACAGAGCATGAAGAGCAAACGGCAATCCATTGCAGTGTCGACAGGGACGATACCAAAGAACGAAGCACACAACTTCCTTGCCGAGTCTGGATTGTTGAACCCTAATGACAAACCAGAGCGGGGACAGGCAGACCCATGGACTGTCCGAGCTGGCACATTTGTCTTTGTTGTAGAATGCAAGATGGCCATAACTGCTCTCAAGACAAGCGACAGTGGTGCTCCAATCCTTCAACACAATGACGTTTTCAGTAAGCCGATGAAGCTGACGACGCCCATGACCTCGATCCTGCATATTCAGGTAACATATGACGACGGAAAAGATGCTGGGGAAGATTGGCAATTTGAGAAATATATACAGGCGCTCCCAAGTGCTCTGTGGGCAAAGTGTAAGCCTTGCGCTTCGGTCTTCTTTCTCCTCTTCTCTCGTATTGGACAAGACTTGGTTCTGGTCTGCTATCGCTAAACTCGTCCGAACCAGCTAACCCGTGCCAGATGACCGACGAACTGATCCACGTCAGAGCGGAAACAATGTCAGTGATCTGCTCAACGCAAATGACGGTAGCCTTTCTCTCATGGCAGGCGTGCGAGTCACTGCACCCAAGCCAACCATGTCTCCTGACCCATTCCCAGCCTATAAGGCTGCGGATGCAGACCTCCAAGAGCTGACTGCAGAGCGGCCGTTCCCTGCCATGGTCACTGCTGAGGGTGCATGGGCTCCGGTCAAGCCAAATGATGATATCATGAAGCGATATGAAGACGTTCATGCGGCCTGGAAAAACCCCTTGCTAGAGGGAAAGGGCCAACAAGAATTCGTGGGCGCCTTGGCCGAGAGCTTGAGATTTAGTGACGTGAGTGGGCTGAAGGGCATTGCTGGAATTCCGGATAGGCTGGAGAAGGGTTTTATGAACATGTATGTAGCGTCCCCATTGTTGACCACCAGCGTGGAAAGAAGAACTGTCGTCGGGGCACGTCTGTCCGAACCTCACCACTTCGACGACCCTTCCACCCTGGCCAGAATCACCGACGCGGAGACCAAGATAGAGGAACTGCTCAAATGGAAAGCCCAACAGACCCAGAGGGACACCGAGTTGAAGGGAATGATGAATGACATTTCGGGGATGCTCCGCGACCATGTAAATAGACTAAGCTCGGACGAATAGTCAGGAAAATACTGGCCTCAATCAAGAAACATTGAGCACTTACAACTCCCTTGACTTCCCGCGAGCAAACCGAATTCATCTTAAAAATAGCTTCCTCACATCCCTTTAATATTCCCCAGTAACTAGCCCAAGCACTTTCTGCATTTGTTTTCTGCCCCTTGAATAATCCCGTTGCTTGTGTGGTAATTTGAATGAGGTCGACGGTTTCCTTAAGAACGGCGGTAGATGCCGAGAGACGGGCATTTTATTTCTCAATCTCTCCTTTTAGCAATGTTATCTCTGTTGTAAGGCTTCTGGTCCTCTCTGAGGTGTCGCTCAGTCTCATGTCGTCCAATCTTTGTAATATGTCATGTCGCTCGTTAACTGACTGAATTCGTTGTCCATGGTGAAACTACCTGATTGGGTAATATTTCGCGCTCAATATCGCACCAGGTTCTTACTTACAGTAACAGCAGCGTTTTCAGGTAGGCTCTTCAGCGGCTTCTCCAGCAGCTCCTCAGCAGGTTGCTTTGTGTAACTATAGGGATGAATATTGATCAAGCAGGGGCGAAAGCTGGTAGGGTGCCAATTATCAGGGAAAGCGGAGCTTCGCCTGCGTTTTGCGCGAGGCAAGAGTTCCCGCTTTCACTAAATAAGACCGTTTTGTGGAGACGTCCCTTCTAATTAGTAAGAAATTTCTTTCTGCCTCTATTAACCGCCCGCTCTAGGGGGGGAGGGGGTTCAATCAGTCAAATCGTCAAATCGTCAGTCAGTCAGTCCAACAAATCGTTAGCTAAATCGTTAGTCAGAAATTCAGTCAAATCGTCAGTCGGTTAGTCAGATCGTCAGTCAGTCAGTCAAATCAAAGTTAGTAAGATAAAAAAAAACGGAAGCGGATAATAGTTAGCACGGGCGGATACCGAAGCTTTCCCTGCGCCTATGATGCCGATAAATATGGGCAGCCATAAAGATGTTGCAAGTTGAGTACGGGTTATCGGTCTGTAACAGTGCCTTAATTTGCTACTTACAAACTTAGGATGCTAACTCTTCAGAAAAAAAACCTAGCGAAAATATTGGAGTTTTGTCGGCCAATAGCCTCGTGGATAAGTTCGTGGCAGGCTTGAACCCTGACAAAGTCGTCATCTTATCAACCACGCCAGTGATTGGAACGTGTTCCGATACGTGACACGTGGCATCGTTTGCTCCTTCCCTCATGGCACATATAGGCCTCAGGGGCTGAGAGACTCTAGACAGGTATTACCTATCAGATTAAGTGCTATACAAACTTGCCTTCATTCCTCTTGTCAAACTCACACTTTGCCGCGCATGATCTTTCACACTTTCAGCAGGGCTTCGAACCTCTTATCATGGGTTCTTCTAGTTATTTTACGACAAGACAAGTACACTATGAATGTTCTTTTCTACCTGAAAGGCTTAATAATCACGGGGCGACGTCCGACAAAGCCACACCTATATGTAGATGACCACCCTCCTTGCCACGTCAGTGGCATTTCACTTTTAACCCCGGCAGACGCAGAGGGAAAAGACTCCCCTAAGGCCCTTCTGGCTACTCTAGTGGACGAATCGCAGCAGGGCACCACAGGTGACTGTCCCGAGGGTTCCATGTCGCCATGGGGGTTAAATTTACCTTTCGAGCAACTGCCCAATGCATATTAGCCAATAAAGAGATATCGAGAGACTAACAGGGATGTGATAGAAATATTAAACTAAGTCCTCGATGCTGCATGATTACCAAGCCGCGCACCACGTTGGGGCCGCCCGTGTGCCTGCCCAGACACCTGTTGACCTCGTTTGGCCGATATGACCAATATGCAGGAGGGTTGAGGCTGGTGGCTAAATGTGGCCACATGCAGGAACAATGAGACAAATCATCTATCCAGCAGTTCTTGGCCCTTTATTGCTCCGTGGTGTCGGGTTCGACTCATTGGACCTCATTTCGCTCCTTGGGCGCTTCGGCCGCCAAGCATTGTAAGGGAAGCAGACGAGAGGGGGTCTGGCTCATCTCCGGCCATTCAGAGTGATAATTTCTAATCCGTGGTACCCACTCAGATCGGGGCCAATAATACGGGGGTTGCCGGCCGAGCGGTCATTTGTGGTTGCCCGGGGCAAGAATTTCTCATTTCACTGCCTGCCTGATGCCTGGTGCCTGGTGCCTGGTGCCTGGTGCCTGGTGCCTGGTGCCTGGTGCCTGGTGCCTGGTGCCTGGTGCCTGGATCGGCCGGGGGGAGGGCCCATGTGTGCCCAGATGAGAAGCGCTGCTTGACCACTCATTTCGCAGGCTTGGCCATGGATCCTTGGCAGGTGCCATGGCCCGAAGAGGACTCCATGTCGATTGCATCGGCGAATCGAATCCCCCCAAATCGTGGCCAGCCCCCCCCTGATGGCCCTAATGACGGCCCCCTTTCATTTCACTTGCACTTGCACACTTGCACGCTTGACACGGTAATAATAAACAACGAAAGGAGGGTAGTGGAAATGAAATGCCCGGCAAACACGTCCGTCCCCTTTTTAACCCGGCGGGCGTTCTGGGGCGTGGGTGTCACTGTATGGCAGCCGCGACAGAACCAACGGACTAACGGACCAACGGACCAACGGTGAGGGCGGTGGCTGGCTTGCTTTGTCCCTTTGTCCCCCCTCCCCTTGTCTCTGACGCCCCTGCGGTACCTTGACTAGTGGGCGCGACAATGCGGGAGGGGCCGCGTACGCATTGTATGTATACAATGTACGCGAGAATCCAGGAACAAAAACACAAGAACCCACACAAGAGCCCACACAAGAGCCCACACACCCCACACACCCTGGTCAGGACGAGGTCCTACGCCATGGTCCAAGAAATAATAGAAGACGACGTCCCCGACGCCTCGCAGCCGTCGGTCTCGTTCTTTTGCTCCCTCTCCTCACGCACCCGCTGCCCGTGTCGAGGTCATTGCTGAAAGCCATTCGCTGTCGCTTTCGTCCTCTCGTTCTTTTCCATTCAACAGCGCACCAATTTACCGCTTTCACTCATTCAGCGGGCATTCTTTTCTCTACGATTCTCCCCACAATTTGAAAATCAGCAACCTCAACCTCAAATTCACCCTCAACCACGCGAGCAACCTGGTATTCAAGATGAAGGGAGGACTTGCTGCCGCCGCCCTGGCGACCATGGCCAGCGGTGTCGCCGCTGCTCACCACCGTCACGCCCACGAGGCTTTGTTCAAGAAGAGCCTGAACGGGACCAACGAGATCTGCACTCCGCTTTGCACCACCGTCTGGACGACCTTTTATGGCGAGCCTACTCGTATGTGACAAGAATCCGACCACCTGCTCTGCTGCGCCTCGCCCCACGCGGCGGCCAGAATCTTTTCCTGTTGGACGCCGAGTATTAAAATGAGGCTGGACATGTCACTAACGTATCATGTGAAATAGTGATCGACCACGCCGTCAAGACCCAGACGGTGTCCGAGTGTCCCTCATCGGCCTCTTCTCAAGCACCTCCTCCCCCGACGACCCAGGCCACGACCCAGGCGCCCCCTCCGGCCACGACCATTACTGTTGTCCAGACCGCCTACGTCTGCCCAAACGCTGGCAATCACCCCATTGCTCCCAACCCCACCGTCGTGCCTGAGCATACCGTCATTGGGTACCCTACTGTTTCCGTCAATTCTTCCGGTACCTACACCGCCCCGGAGCAGGTTGTCACTGTCACCAAGACCGCCTTGATCACCTACTGCCCTCAAACCAGCATTGGTCTCACCACGACGACTCCTGCTCCCATCAAGTCCGAGGCTCCTCCTCCTCCGGCTCCTCCCGTCAAGTCCGAGGCTCCTCCTCCGGCTCCTCCTGTCAAGTCCGAGGCTCCTCCTCCTCCGGCTCCTCCCGTCAAGTCCGAGGCTCCTCCTCCTCCGGCCCCTCCCGCCAAGTCCGAGCCTCCTCCTCCCACTCCACCAGCCATCCGCCAACACTACCTC
>LCTT01000484.1:0-16024 GCA_001008265.1 Epichloe sylvatica | reverse complement strand
TCAAGGAGCTCTCCCTGACATATTATATTTGGCAATCTATTTACTAATTAGGCCCAGCGGTCGCCGAGCTCTCCTGCTCCTTCGTTGCTTGTATCATCGAATGCAACAGAACGTCTGGTCTGCCGTCTTGCCTTCATGCTGAGTAAGAGCTTGATTGATTTATTGATTGATTGATAAAGGGAATATTCGTTAAAGGGCTATGTTCATTCCGCTGGGACAAAATTCCGAGCCGAGCACCCAGTTCACGATGACAAAGCATTTGCGCTTATTATTAGACACTAGGAGCGCCTGGAGCGGGACCTGCGTGGACCTGCGCATGTTAGAGGCGACCGATAACCAACAAAAGTGGGGCGTGGCACGATTACATATGTACAATGTACGGACGTACGGCACAATGCATGAAGAAGCGCGGTCGAGACTTGTCACCCGCGCCCCACACGTGATAGTTGGAGGTTCCTGCATCAGCTCCAGCTTCAGCTTCGTCTTCTGCCCTCCCTCGTTCCCTGTTTTCGCCTTCTTGTGCGTGCATGCTAGCTGAATGTTAGCGATGCTCAACCTGAACACTACTCTGCAGCTGTCATCCTAATCACAGAAGCCAAACCACCTCGCCCCTGTTGCCCCCATCGACCATCGCCGCCGAATTCGCCGAAGCCAGTTTGAAAAGAAAACTCGTCCCCGCCGAACGCTCCGCCAGCCATGGCCGAAACCTGCATGACGCCAGCTGGTGGCAAGTCGTTTCCCTTTGGGCTGGAACTCAGAACGCTCTCCGCCGTCGTGCTTCTTTTAGCATCGACGCCGCTTCTCCTCGTCCTTGTAGCACCCACTGTCGTGAACCGGTTCGGCCGGTTCCTGGGCTACACCCTGCGCAAGAAGACTGAAGGTCGGCGGGCCCAGCTCATCGCCGTTATGCACGAGGAAGACGAGAAATACTGGAAGGAGAATGCCCGCCCCAAAACCAGTCCAAGTGCCGGATGGGAAGCAGTGGAGGGGGAAACAGACGAGAAGTCTGGAAGCACAGGTGTACAACCCCAGAAGGACTGGGACGGCATAATTGGATTCTTTCACCCGTTTTGGTAAGACCATCATGTTGTTCCTGAGTGGGGACAGAATGAACTAAGAAGAACGTATCGCAGCAACGCTGGGGGCGGCGGAGAACGTGTGCTATGGGCCGCGATTCGCGCAACTCAGGACCAATGGCCCAAAGCCAAGTGTGTGGTCTACACCGGCGATCATGAAGCGAATAAGGAGGCCATTTTGCGTCGTGTCAAAGTGAGTCGAGCCCTGCCCTTTAAAAAAATTGTACTTCTCACGAATTTAACAAGCAACATGTGCTAACCTCCAGTGCAGAGTAGGTTTAATATACATCTACACCCCCCGACTGTTCAGTTCCTATATCTGTCCAAGCGCCATTGGGTCCTCGCCTCAAGCTGGCCACATTTTACTTTACTTGGGCAATCATTTGGATCCATGATTTTGGCGTGGGATGCCTTTTCTTTACTGGTCCCCGACATCTTCATCGACACGATGGGCTACGCTTTCGCGTTGGGTCTCTGCAAATTCTTGTTCCGCAAGGTATCTACGGGCGCATACGTGCACTATCCGACCATCTCCACTGATATGCTCGAATCACTGGACCCTGCTTCCTCGGTGGGATCCCATGGTGTAAATGCCGGTCAAGGTGCGGGAACCCGTGGTCTCGCGAAGAAGACTTATTGGCAGCTCTTTGCCAAAGTATACTCGCGGGTTGGGTCATCCATCGATGTGGTCATGACCAACTCGAGCTGGACCCAGGAGCACGTCAAGAGCCTTTGGGGACCCAACAGACTCCAAAAGGACCGCAACAACCCCATTGCTGTTGTCTACCCCCCGGTGGCGGTGCGTGAGCTTGAACAGGAAGTCGAGGTATCCGAAGCGAGCGAGAAGAAGCGGGAACAGGCCATTATGTACATTGCCCAATTTCGACCCGAGAAGAACCATCAATTGATTCTGCAGGCGTTTTCAAAATTCCTAAGGACTAAGAGCAGGGCTGCGCACAAGGCACGTCTTGTTCTTATCGGTAGCGTCCGAGACGACCAGGACTCGAAGAAGGTGTATCAGCTCAGACTACTCGCCAATGAGCTTGGCATCAAGGACCGGGTAGAGTTCCACCTCGACGCCTCATGGCCAGAGATCCTCGAGTGGCTCAGGAAGGCATCTGTTGGTGTCAATGGTATGTGGAACGAGCACTTTGGCATTGGCGTAGTTGAGTACCAAGCCGCGGGGCTCATTTCGGTTGTCCACAACAGCGGTGGCCCGAAGCTTGATATCGTCGTTGAGGTGGATGGAAAGCCGACGGGTACGTAGCCTTTGCCCATTCCCCCACATCCTTCCATGAGAAGGGAAGAAAAGAGGCAACTGAATTGTATACTGACAAGAGTTTACACAGGCTACCACGCCAACGATGAAGCAGAATTCGCCGAGTGTTTTGAAAAAGCCCTGTCAGACCCTGATCCACTGGCCATGCGCAAGCGCGCTCGACAGTCCGCGACTAGATTTACCGAAGAGGAATTTGCCAAGAAGTGGGTCGCTGAGACGAGCCGTCTGGTAGCATTGAGACGATAGAGAGGGAGGACAACTTTCGTTTGTGTTGATGGAGCACACATATAGACCTGAAGATACCCCCTTTGATACTTTCCATACCATTTTTCTCGCATTCCTGGTCTCTCGCCCCCGGTTGTCATTTAATTGCAAGCCAAGTATCGGAGGGAGACGACAGAACAATAAATACTCTGGGGCGTGGCAACAGGCTCAGCGCAAGTGAGGAGGACTCGCTTGATAGAAGCCATGTGTGGACACAGCGCACATGCCACATTCATAATATCTAAAAGAACAGCTGCATACACTCTAAATTTTAAAATGTATATACTAAGCAAATTCACGAACACCACCCTCTCAACAGGCTAGATTGTGAGACCCGCACTATTCTCCTGTCTCGGCTCAGCAGCCGCCTCGAAGAAGCCATCTTCCACCCTCCTTATCCCTTGGACAGCACTCAGGTCCGGCTTCACCCACGTCACATTGTGTTTTCTTTCCGCAAGGCCCGCGGCAACGGCCCTGTCGAAGTCGCATTCGAGGAGCAGCGTATTCGGCATGACCTGGTCGTGCAGGCGCGGCTCGAGAAGCGCCTGCTTGATTGCCATGCCATGCTCAATGGTGTGCCAGAGGGCGAGGGTCGTAGCGGAGATGATGCGCGAGCCGCCTGCCGCGCCGACGGTGGCGAAGAGCGTGCCGTCGGGGAGGGAGGCGATGACGGGGGTGATGGAGGACAGGGGCCGTTTGAAGGGCCGGATGAAGTTCGCCTTGGAAGGCTGGAAGCCGAATTCGTTGGGAACGCCGGGAATGGAGAAGTCGTTCATTTCGTTGTTTCTCCAGAAGGGGGGGGGCGGGGGGGTGGCCGTGTGTTAGTCGTGCCGTGCCTGTGCCGGTGACATGAAGCAGAGAAAGGAGAAGAAAGAACACATACAGAATCACGCCCGACGACGGCTCCATAATCTGCGCGCCGAACAAGAGATTGACCGTTGTAGTGAGGGATGTCGCCATGCCCGACGCATCAGCCGTGACGAGATGCGACGTCCCATGGCTCCGGGGTAGGTCCACGCCGTCCGGGTCGTACGCCCGCACGGGCAACGTGTGGTTGTCGGAGATGAGCTCCCTTGTCTGTCGTGCATGAGAGGCGTCGAGCAGACGGGCCTCGAAGGCGTCTACGCCGGGTACGAAACCGGGGTCGCCTACGGACGCACGCGCCCCGTACCCAAAGCGCATTGCTTCCGCGAACCGATGCGCCGTGAGGTTGGCGTCGTTGCCGGGCACGTACTGCTCCATCGTCTTGAGGATGCTGAGCGTGATAGAGCCGCTGGCCGGGGCACCGACCGTGTAGAGGCTGATGCCGCGGAAGGTGGTGTTCCTGACGGGCCGGCTGATGACCTTGTAGGAGGCGAAGTCGGAGGTGGTGAGGGTCCCGTTGTGCTGCTGGATGTGCTTGACCATGGCGGCGGCTGCAAAGGGGAGTTGGACGGTCAGTTTTCGGGGGGTTTCGGACAGGATAGACGCGATTGACGTTCGGTACCTAGGTCGCCGGTGTAGAAGGCGTTTGAGCCGTTGTCGGCAATCTTTTCGAGAGTGCTGCGAGTGGTGCGACGTGTTAGTTGGTGATAGTACATCTTGCTTGCTTGAAGGCGGAAGCATACTTGGCGTAGCGTTTTCGAGTCATTATCTCGCCGACTTGCAGCAGTCTTCCTGTTTCTCCTGTGAGTACAATGGCCCCATTTACCACTCTGACGGGCTGACCGCGACAAGTTGGAAGGTATGTCTCACCGTTTGGCGCAAAATCCTGAGCCCAGTTGGGGTCGTCCAGTAGGAAATTGCCAGGACGCCCCTTGACCGTGTTGTCGATGTAGTGGATCAGATCCTTGGAGACTATTCTCAATACTAGTCAATCTCGGCACTCTGTCTTGCAAACAAGAAACACTCTCGTCTGGAACAAACCTTTGAAGCCGTTCCTGGCGACATTTATCGCACCCTGCATGACAGTCTTCCAAGGTAACGCCTGCGCAGGAGAAAGAAAGAACAAATCATTAGTTATCCAGGGAAACAAAAACCCCCTGAAATGCGGAATTTATGCTCCCCAAGGCTCGCATCTCGACATACCCCGTATTTCTCGTGTATGTACTCCAGGCCACGAACCTCGCTCGGCACGCCGACGGCCAGACCGCCGTACACGCTGCCCGCCACGTTGCCCTGATACATGTCCTCGGATGCCGCGGCCCCGGCGGCCTCTCTAAAGTCAACGGCCTCGTAGTTGCCGTCGGCATCGCGGATCATGGCGAAGCCGCCTCCGCCGATGCCAGAGTGGTACATGCCTATGACGCCTACGCAAAACGTTGACCCGACCAGGGCGTCTGCGGCGTTGCCCTGTCACATGTCAGCAGACGACTCGTGGGGGGAGATGGCGAAAAACGAGAAAAGGACCAGGAAAAGAAGGAGAATTGACACGTACACCTCTGGCGAGCAAGTCCCTCCCTATGGAGCTACACTCGACGCTCTCCGTTGCAATGGCACCGCGCGATCCCTCCGTCGTTGGGCGAAAGACGACTTCTCGAGCGGCGCGGGCGCAAGAGGGGACATGATTGAGGGATACAGACAGCAGCAACTTCATGATAAGAGTCGCCGGTATCCCTGTGACGAGGCTCGTCAGTGGGATTCTTCACAGTCGGGGTAGTCGGCTGGGGAAGTCTGCTCACTCATGATGCCGGAGATGCGACGGCGTGGGAGACGGAGCGTCGCATTGGCCCCAGATAGTCGGGAGTTGGGGATGCCGGACCTCGGAGAGAAAAGGCCTGCGTGTTCTCAACTTGGAAGCAGAGAACAGAAGAAAAGAAGAAAAAAATATATTCGTCTGGTCTGGTCTGGTCTGGTCTGGTCTGGTCTGGTTTGGTCTGGTCGTAGAATACAAAATGGGCAGGTGCGGCCCGGCGTGGTGCGGCGTCATCATCAGATTAACAACTGAAGAGAAACCACTAGGCCAAAAACAGGATGCGCACCCTTATAATTAATCCTCGCACGCCTCCTCTTGCTCGTCATCATCAAGTATTACTTATTACTTACATACTACTCAGCGCCCCGCACACAGATTGCGGCGCAAACCTCATATTTCTCCGACAATGCATTGCCGAAGCCGAAGCCGAAGCCGCAAGCCCCTTGTCCTTTCCACGCTCCATTCATCAAGCCTGCGCATTCAGAAACGCCAGCGTTCAGATCATCAGAGTAGTAACTCGGGCCCAGCAGAGGCAAGCCAGACCAGATAGGGCTCCGTTAGAGCAAGGTGTTGGTTCGTGCCGCGACGGGTGGCATGTGAGGGGGGTGCGCAAGAGAAAATCATGTGTTGGTGCTTGGCAGACGACGGCCCATCAGGGCCCATCACTGATTGGCCAATAGTAACGCGCCAGTTTCTGCACCTGGTAATAATAAGCAAGCTCCATTGGCTGGCATATTTCACCCGACTGTGATCCATCGACAACTCCATCGACAAGCCGAGCAAAAAGCACGGTGAAAAAAATGAAAAAAAAAATGGCAATCTTGAATTGAGCTCTTCATCCAAGCCTCTCTCCCATCACGCAAGTTGAGCTCACTTCCTCCCAAAAGAGCACTCATCTACACTTGCAGATGAGAGCCTGGTCCAGTCTTGCCCGAAGAATCTTGACAGCACCGCGAACCCATCATATCGTAACCTCACGGCCATTTTCTAAAATGGCTTCGACACAAGCGGCTACTCCTGCTACTCCTGCTCCTGTTCCCGCACCATCAGCACCAGCACCCGCTCAGCAGACACAGAATGGACGGGGTCCCAAGCGTGCCCACAACGGCAAGGACAACACCTCACGGCAGTGGAAGCAAAAGAAGACAAAGCGGGAGAAGAACATCACAGAGGGATCATCAGAAGAGGTTCTTCGGCGCGACGTCGAAGTGCTGCTAGCATCCAAAGGCGTCGACCTAGAGTCATCATGCGGCGCAGGGGAAAACGAGTCCCTCCCCGAACAAGGCACCGAGATCGAAGTAGACGTCCTCGAGCTGTCCTCGACCGGCGACGGTCTCGCCATGCGACCCGGCTCCAACCAAGTCTACGTCGTGCCCTTCACCGTCCCAGGAGACGTGGCCCGCGTCAAGGTCTATCGACACATCCGAGGCGAGCACCAGACCGTCGCCGACTTCATCTCCATCGCCAAGCCGTCCCCCCTGCGCGACGACGCCCGCATCCAGTGCAAGTACTTCTCCTCCTGCGGCGGGTGTCAGTTCCAGATGCTCGACTACCAAGAACAGCTCAAGCTGAAGAAGCGCATCCTGGAAAAGGCCTACCGCAACTTCTCCAGCCTCCCCGCGGAACTGGTGCCCGCCGTGCAAGACACCATCGGCAGCCCCCTCCAGTACGGCTACCGCACCAAACTGACACCGCACTTTGACGGGCCTCCCGGTTTCAGGCCCAGCAGGAGGAACCTTCCTCGTACATCGTTTGAGAGCTGTCCCGACATTGGCTTCATGAAGAAGGGCCAGCGCAAGGTCCTCGACATCGAGGACTGCCCCATAGGCACGTCCGCCGTGCGACTGGGTATGGCTCGTGAGAGGGAACGCATGCATCGTGAGTTTATGAACTACACGCGCGGCGCGACCATTCTACTGCGTGAAAACACCCATCGGTATGCCAAGAACGCACAGGGCTCAGACGAGCAACAACAACAACAACAACCTCCTCCTCCTCCTCCTCCTCCTCCTCCACAAGACCAACTCGCTCCATATACAACTCGCACCGAGGGCGACGACTTTGTCGACATCAAGTCCTGTGAGACGGACTCCAAGGCCACCACAACAGAGTACATTGACGGCTACGCATTCACCAACCCCGCAGGCTCCTTCTTCCAAAACAACAACTCGATTCTTCCCAAGTTCACAGCCTACGTCCGAGACCGCATCCTCCCACCGTGTTCCTCAGCGTCGTCCACCTCCCCAATCAAGTACCTCATAGACGCCTACTCCGGCTCCGGCCTCTTCACAATCACCCTATCCTCCGTCTTCCAGCACTCCACGGGCATAGACATCGCCGCCGACTCCATCGCCTCGGCGCGCAACAACGCATCCCTCAATGGCCTCGGCCCAGACCGCTGCCAATTCATCGCCGCCGACGCAGGCCAGCTCTTCCAAAGCGTGACGTACCCTGCCGATGAGACGGTTGTGGTCCTGGACCCGCCGAGGAAGGGGTGCGATGGTGATTTCCTAGCCCAGCTGAGGAGGTTTGGGCCCAAGAGAATCCTGTACGTGAGCTGTAATGTGCACACGCAGGCTCGGGACGTGGGCGTGCTGGTGAGAGGCGACGCCGACGGGGCGAGGTATGCTGTCGAGAGCCTCGTTGGGTTTGATTTCTTCCCCCAGACCGGCCATGTGGAGGGCGTAGCCATCTTGAATAGATGTGAGGGATAATGCGTTGGAAAAGGAGTCGTGAAAAAACTCTAATGATCTGGACGGCATGTCTCGCGGTATTATAAACCATTCCCCAGCATGGAAGTTTTGCTCTAGCAGAACTTGTTCTGATTTTAGACTTTCTTGGAAAGAGAAAAATAACGAGACCTTTTTAAATTTGCACACAAACACCGATTACCAGCACTACTCCTGCCCAAGAAGAACCTTGAGTGCCTCCACCGTGATCTGCAACACCTCCGGCTGCCGACTCTGCCTCAGACACTCCTTCAATGCCTCCACGCCCCCCTCTGCAACAATCTTGTCGCGAGCCAACTGCCCAGCGTCCCTTTCTGCCATGACGAGATTATACACCGTCACTACACCGCGATGTCGCAATCCGGGATTCGAATCGTTGCACATGCCCAGAATCACCTTGACTCCTCTCTCCCGCTGGACCACATAGCGTACCACTGACTCGAAACCAGTGAGGGAGGCCAGTGCTCCACCTGCGGCACTCCGTGTTCCTTCATCTTCTGCATCTGCCAATGCCAAGAGGATATGAAGCCGTGTTCCAGCTTGGGCACTGCCGTCTGCGTAGAGAGCAATCCCCTCTGGCGCCTGCATCAGGTTGCATACTAGTTCGACGGCGGCTTTACAAACAAGGTTGTTGGAGGACAAGAGCTGTTCTTCAATATTCGGCCATGCCAGGCGGATGATATTGCTGCGTGTGCTGTCATCATCCAGCGAGGCCAAGTTGGTAAGGGCCATTAACGCCTCAAATGTTGGTAGGAGATCGCGCGTCTCGGCGGCCGGATCGGGCGGGAGGATATAAATCAGTGGGCGAATGGCAGCTTCGATGGTATTCGAGCGGTTTCCACCGAAAACCAGAGCGGGATTTGTGCTGATGAGTATTCGTGCCAGTGCCTGTGCGGCCGTTCGTTTGCCGACCTCGTCCGACTCGGGAACTGCGGCCCAGCCGACGACGAGGAGCTTCACGGCGCCCTGTTGTGCAAGTGGCCCTCGAAGTGATTTTGTGACGGCTAGTGAGTGAATGATGGAGATGATAAGGCCTAGTGAAGCAGGGGATCCGTTTTTGCTGTGCGTCACTAAAACGGGGATGACGCCAACGTCGAATACTGCCTGGCAACGCTTCGCGACATGCTCATCGTCGTCTAGAATATCTGGTCCTGCCAGCTTTCCGGCAGCGTCAGCGTATGCTTTCAGTTGGCCCATCTTCTTTTGCTCTTCAGTGAGTACAGGCCGATACCGAGTGAGATTGGCAAATATACTCAGCGCACCGTACGTCGTGGGGGATCTCGGCTGAGCAGTCGTTAGGGTCTTGACTAGCATTTTCAACAATGCCTCGTTGCCAGCAACTCTCTCTTTTATTTTGGGTTGTATAGACGCATATGCGAGACCTTCAATAGATTGTTGTTTGTCGGAGCCTGTCTCTTCTTCATCTGCTCGCAACATCATTTTTGTGAACAGTTCTGACAAATCCTCAATGCTGGCGCTGGCTGGCTCAATTCTCGACTTGCTAGGGTCGTTTTCCGATTCTTTAGAAGGAACTGCCTTCATTCTATATGTCAGTTCATCGTTAACAATTGTACCCATTGACAAGAAAAATGCAAGATGAAACACTTTATTGCTCAGAGGGGCGATTTTGTTGATCCAGATTCCGGAAACGCACCTTCAACTTGGCGAGGATGACGGCGGCCAAATGCTGGACTTGTTCTGAATGTCTTCTCATTGATATAGAGCCACCATCACCCTGCACTTGCGGTTCCTTATTGGGCCCGCCCGTCACGCCGGTAGGATCCTGGTCGACAACTTCTTCCAGCCACTCGAGGCAGTACTTGTGCACGGCGTCCCGGCACAAAGAGTTCATGCAGGCTGCGTTCAACATTTCCAGACATGCCGTCTCGACCTTTCGACTCTTCCATTCCCTCCTCATAAGAGGACCGAGTGTACTCAGGAACCCTTCGCTCAGGAACATTTGAGCAGTGAGATCGGGCACAATGGGAAACGTGGCAGATGCTACGCAGAAAGCGACGATGTAGTCATCGTAGGTGCCGCGTTGTACGCGCTCGAAGAAAAAAGCTGAAATATTCTTGGAGCCCTCCTCGCCTGCAGCTTTCAGATAAGCAGAAGTAGTAAGTGTGGCGTGCCCGCGAACAATGTCAGGCTGTCGCATATCCAGGTAACATAAGACAGTGTCGACGCAGTCGCCGTCAATGACGCTACATATCGTCTTGTAGTTCTTGTCCTTTTGCTGAGCTTCGGCGTCGTCGTTTAAAAGCTTGGTGAGCTCGTCGAGCTCTCTGCACGTTACCTCATCTTCCTGTCCACCTTCCATCAAGCGAGCAAACACGAGGAGGGTCTGGTCCTCGAGGGTTGCAGCCGGAGCCGCACCTTGCAGTGTTTCCGCCATGTTCCAACGTGTGTTGACACGGCGGGAAATGATGAAGAGGGGCGTCAGCAGACTGGTTGGTAGATGGCGGACAAAGAATAAGTTGTCGAGCTTATGCGCTGCCTGCTGTTTGCTGACGCAGCTCACACTCAATCGAAACTCGAGCAAGAAGATATAGGATGAGAAAAATAAGCTCAAGCTCAAGCTCATGCTTGAGCTCGAGCTTTGGGCATGATCGTCACACCCACGCACTTTGACACTTGTAAAAATCGACGTTGCCCCTCAGTTCCCCCACTTTGAAACTGCACCCCCTCCCTGCTCAGTCCTTGCTCCCACCCCGGCGCCGAGCTAGCGACATGTCACAGTCACGTGTGCGGACCGCCGTGCCGATCGATTGAGCTTCGACGATCTCTTGCAACGCGAACTTTTACCGTTTGGTAATCGGATTCACCCATGAAGCTTCCTCCAACAGCCAGCTGCCACCAAAAGCGACATAACAATCTCCAATCTCGAAGCAGGCTAATGGCCTTGATTGATTCAATAGAAACGAGACAAAACCGATAACTTCTCTATTCGAACCTGATTGATCCGGGCTTTCACACTCGCGCAAGTTGCACCATGTCAACACCTCGGGGCGTTTGATTGCACGCTTGCCCTGGATTACGGCGTTCACGCAACCTCCACAAGACAAAACCTAGGAAAAGCCAAGCCCGTTCCTCATAATCGAGATTCTTCTCATTTGCCGTGTGGGAATCCCCCCCCTTGGCCTCGTAGCTGCATTCGACGGGAGCTGCGGTCCCGTCGTCTATCATGGACGCTGTCGACGTCTCCGATCACTACGAGGTCACTACCGCCGAGGAAACGCCATCTCTCCTGTCCATCATCATTGACACGAATCCACGCGCATGGGCTGCCCTAGACAGCACACTGCCCCTCTCGAAAGCCATTGCCAACATCCTCGTC
This sequence comes from Epichloe sylvatica, assembly GCA_001008265.1. NCBI lineage: Eukaryota > Fungi > Ascomycota > Sordariomycetes > Hypocreales > Clavicipitaceae > Epichloe > Epichloe sylvatica. Next base: position 4,665 of record LCTT01000484.1, on the reverse strand, counting down.
TTCGTCAACGCCCACCTCGCCTTCAGCAATGCCAACCAAGTCGCCGTCATAGCAGCCCACGTCAACCGTGCTGCATGGCTCTATCCCACACCGCCGCAACCTGCCCCTCGAAGAGATACCTCCGGCGATGTCACAATGAACGACGTCCTGACGGATGCTCCCCCTCGTGCCCTGGCCAACAAGTATCCCCAGTTTGCGCAGATCGAATCCGCCGTGCTCACGTCGATGCAAAAGCTTCTGTCCGAGACTACAGAGCAGGACCTGGAAGCCACCACGACACAACTATCAGGAGCATTGACTCTAGCACTATGCCACATCAACAAGGTCTCTCAGGCACTAAGCGGATCATCAGGAAGCTTGGGTCAAGCCGCTCCGTCTAGCGCCACGGCTCCTCCCCCGCCCATGAAGGGCCGCATCCTCGTCATATCCGTATCCGACTCCGAACCGTCACAGTACATTCCTACCATGAACGCCGTCTTCGCAGCATCCCATGCCCAAGTCGCCATCGATACGTTATCTCTCTGCGGTGATGCAACCTTCCTCCAACAAGCATGTTTCAACACAAACGGAACGTTCCTCGTCGCTTCCAACCCGCAAGGCCTCCTATCTTATCTCATGTTCGGCCTCATCGCTGACACGGAAGCTCGGCAATCCCTCATCACGCCGACACACGACACCATAGATTTTAGAGCAGCTTGTTTCTGCCATGGAAAAGTCGTCGACACAGGCTTCGTTTGTTCCATTTGTCTCAGTATCTTTTGCGAATTACCTCATAACGCAGAGTGCTTGACGTGCGGAACCAAGCTAGCCCTCGGCAATTATGGATCGAAACCGGCTGTTGTGCCGCGGAAGAAGAAGAAGAAGAAGAGACTTGCGAATGGGGGGAGTGGGCGGGAGGAAACGGGCAGTGCTACTGGAACCCCTCGGCCGTAACAGCCTGGGTAGATGCTTGGAGGAACGAAACGACATGAACGAGACCGGATGCTGTATATCTTCGGAATGTCGCATGAAGTTCTCCGCATCACTGTGTCGTCCCATCACACGGTCTCTATACAACGATGAGTTGGTTGTGAGCACCTGCCTTGGAGAAGGATTAATGGCGCGGCAGTGAATCGCCAGGTAATTTTTTTTTTCCCCGGAATTGTAGATCATGATGGTATCACGTCAAATATGGGATTAAATTGGAAAGCTACGATCTAGTAAGGCGACATCAAATTAATCGGTTGAAGCCAGGCCTCTTTGAGTAGAAAAATGTTTCTCTTTAGGGATGCGGCACTCTGAACTCCTGCTCTGAAAGATTAAAACCTAGGACGAAAAGAAAGGAACCCCTTTGGCAATGAAGCTGCCACCATGCGTACTATACAACTTTTTTGCACGCATTTCTGGCCGCATTTGCTTCAAGCCGATATTGACTTCCATGAACTCTTCAAATTCCTATCATGTCCTTGCCAATGCATCATCAGGAGATCCGTATCTTGCGGCCACCCTTGGCAATTTTAGCACCGTCTGGAAGCCGAGACATTGTGCAACGAGGCTCCTTCTCCAGTGCCCCCATGGATGCGAGAGCAAACGAGTCCGTGTTGTGTGCAAAGTACAGGTAGTATCCGGTTCGACTTTTCTTCACCACCATGACTCCAATGGCCCCTTGAGAGCTACAGCCTTTGACGCCTGGGTGACACATGAAATCTTGTGCAATGAACGATTCCATCACAGCATCCTCGTCGTCATCCTGCATTTCCTTGCCACCAGGAGCACGTCGAGTCCCCTGATAAATTCTCTCAGCACACCGCTGAGACGCCATTGTTGTGGCCATATGCTCACCAGTGCCACTCGTCACAGCGGCGACGGTGATTCCCTCGTCGTCGTCCTCCGCACATGGTACGACCGCAGTGCCGATGCCAACCAAGGCGGCAGGACCCAGTCGCCCGCGATGTTTCATGCCTATGCCCCCGGATGAGGATCCAGCAGCAATCCTTCCGTGATCATCAATCGCAATCGCGCCAATGGTGTCCGTGATGATATCGTCGTCTCTGCTGTTCAGGTGTTCTGGGCGCTTTGCTATGGGCCCATCAGTCCCTCTTGGTTGGTTTTCTGAGTGAAGAGGTCTCTTGATGCCGTGCAAGTCAACGGAATTGGACATATATGTGTTGGGCTTTGGTGAATTGTCCCTGACTTGACTGTTTCGCTTTGGAGACGACGACCCATCACGACCGGAACTCGTGGTCGTGGGTGTGACACCATCCAGGGCCTTTCTTGGACTTGTCTCGGACATGTTTTGGCCATTCTTGCGGTAATCCATGTACCCTTCATGTCGCTTTGCTCGAGCAAATTGGAGTCCCTTCCTATTTTCGGCGAGCCCTGTCGAGCCTAAAGAAGACCGTCTTGTAGTTAGATTCGGTGATTTCGATGGGGAAGGTAATGCAGATGCAGGAGTCCGTGGGCGGGGGGGGAATGACGATTCTCGCGTGGCCGCAGCATCTGGGGCCGGTGTACCGGCATAGGGTGAATCAGGCTGGCCTTCATTCCATGTACCAGCTAAAATAGCTGCTGTATGATCTCGGGGGGAGCGTTTGTGATTGTCAATTGCAGAAGCAGTGTCGTACTGACAAGGTACACAGGCCGCTGGCATGGGTAGAGAAGAAGAATTTGCACGTAAGTCTTGAAATTTTTCCTCTGCACGTAAGAGATCTTCTTGCCATCTAAAGAAACGATCCCGTGAATTCTTCGACACGAGATACTCATTTGCACAAGTAACCATGCCGTGCTCTTCGGCGAAAGCTCTTGCGCCTTCACCGACCAAGGCATTGGGCGGAACTCGTCGAAGGCTCAGTGGCTGACTGCTCGTATCCAATATGAGCTTGGCAAGCGAGATCGGATTTCGAATGTCTGGACCAAACGCGTTAGAAAAAGAAGAAGAAGAAGATATTAGGCGGTGCAGAAAAGCCGCGAGAAGTGGACAAACTTGGAACAGCGCCGCAAGCACCACTTCGGCCAAGATGGTCGACGATTGTGGCATCGCATTCCACAGTCCCCTCGATGGACAGGTTTGAACCATATCCCGCATTGGTAATCTCTTTGTCTTCGAGGACTCGCAAGGCAGCCTCGACAGCCTCGGTGGCAGTAGCGCCTGCTTTCAGGAATTTCATGCCCATTTCAGCAGCCCTGATGAAAGAAGTTAGTCTGGAACAGACTTCGTGGGCATCGATTGGTGACGTGTAAAGTAGAACCTACGAGACACAAGCTTCGAGATGGACATGCTCGTTTTGGTGACTGTGGAAGCCAGCTCCAGCATGTATGAAGATGGCGGGAACCCCTTTTTGTTTTTGACCGAATCGAAGCATACGATCCAGCGCACCATCTGTGCCGTGGCTGTTGTGAGCCATCACAGGAACGGCCACACTATGGCACTTGGCGCTCATTCTGGTCAGGAAGTCATGGGTATAATGGTGGTTTGTTCGAGCCGACGATAATTATGCCAATGAAAAAAATATGTAGCGATATGAGTGGAGGTGGTGGAAGAGAGCCGTCCGAGATGGACGGGTCGAAACAAATAGGACCCAGAGTTTACTTGCTTGGTATCGAGCCGGTTACGGAGAGGACGAAGAGGAATCGGCGTTGTAAACGTCGCTTGAGTAGAGTGAATGGGGAGGAGGTCCTTTCGAGGGCGGATCGTACCTTCCAAGCTTGCTGGAGACAGCCAAGACCCGACTTCTGCGCGGTTCGATAATAAATAACTTGTCAGACTGGAGCATGCACGTTTTGCTGAGTCGTTCAGACAGGCCAAGCCCAATAATGTTGCCAGATGGAGGTTGCAACTTCGCTAGTCTCATGAAATGGGCAGAAACAAAGGCGGCTCTCTCGTGTTGAAGGGAGTTGCATTTCTCACTCGCTGTGAAGGCGTGAAAGGCTTGAGGCAAGCTACCTTCTACAGTGGGTGTAGGTACGGACTACACATACATATCATCCATTCCCGCAGAATCTCGTTCATTCACTCTGGCAAAGAAGGGGGGGGGCGGATTTAGAACTGTAGAGACAACGATTCAGGTCAAGTCTGCCTCCTCAACATTGTGACAGACAGTGCGTACGTACAGCTGAGCGATGATGGAACTGCAGATGACGTCTTATCTACCTCGACGGTTGTTGTGTGTGCAGAGTAGTACTAGCCCTAATATACACTTTACTATATAATCTAGCTAAAGTAATCCTAATTAGCTATAAAATCTAATACCTTTTCTTAAGTAAGAGTTATAATAATACTAGACTTAGTAAATAATTTCTTCTTATTATTCTTATTAAAACCCTATAGGAAAAAGAGTAATAGCTTTATAGTAATTTTTAATATAGTACTTATAATTACCTTATTTCTTTACTTTTTTCTTTAAAAACTAATTATCTTTATTTATTTCTTTAGTTTAAGCTTTACTAAGGCCTTAATTTCTAAGTTTACTAAATTCTTTATTTATAAAATTTAGTTTACCTTAATAATCTCTTTCTAAATTAACTTATAAATCTTTCTAAATTAACTTATAAATCTTATAATATTAAATTTAAATATATTTTATTTATTTATAAAATTTTATATTATTTAAAATTATTTAAGCACTAGTATTATTTATATATAACTATAAAGATACTTACTTTTTATAAATCTTACTTATTAATCCT
>LCTT01000483.1:0-16031 GCA_001008265.1 Epichloe sylvatica | reverse complement strand
GCTATAGAAATAACTAGTTTACAGAGGTACTTCTAATATATTCATCTCCACCAATGTCTTATCCTAGTCAATGCGCGACTAGCATCTACACATCCGATGCTTCAGGGAGCTCTCCCTAACACTTACCAACGCCAATATGTAGGAGGGGAGGGATAATTGTCAGGTGCGCGCGGGTGCGTAAGCCTAATAGTCAATCGTAAGGTGCAATACAAGCGAGAGCTAGCATTGGTGGATCTTTCGGTCGAATGGCTTACCTTGCACACCTTCAGGGTTCTGAGAATATTGTTTGGCGACATGCTTTTGGGGGCGAAATCAGGCAGCGCCGTCTGCGCATCGCTAGGAAAAGGCAAAGACCTAAAAAAAAAAATCAGAACAAGGTGGAAGCTGCGCAATTGATGACGCATTGCATAATGGGCTTGAGCGCTTCATTGATATGCCAATAGACATGACTGGTATCAAGAGCCTAATGCGGGAGGAGGCAACGTGACCCCCAACTCTCGCCGCTTTATTAATAATAACGGATGCTGTTCACAGAGAACCGTGGCGCTAGAAAGTACCACGGGCAAGTCATGGGGCGATGTGATAGCGACACGCCTCTGCCTTGCTGCTGGTTCCTAACGAACGCATTGGAGGCTAAAAACAACGAAAGAAGCCTGGCAATTTTCGTCATCGTCATATTTTACCATCAGGATAAAAAATATTTTCTTAAACAAAAAGGCTCGCCGTAAACTTAGGTCACAAAAAGAAACCGAACAGGGACATATTCCCCATAAAGCCGTTTCTTTCTTCGCCTAATAAAACGATCAAAGTAAACCACAATGGGGTCAAACGACAGACAGCCGACAAACCTTGATGCCGAAGGGTTCATACGTGCCGAATTCTTCGCCAACATCCATGGCGTCGAAGGTAAGACGCCTGTACTAGATGAGGGTGCAACATGCTAACCAGATCGGGGAACAGATCCCTTGAGGATCTCAGTATCTTGGAGACTCTCGAAAGAATACTCTGCCGGCGAACCGAAACCATACTTTCTCTCCATTGACCTGCTGCTCCATCTCAACACTTCAGACGTTGGCTTGGTTATGGACAATAGCATTCAGCATGTCGGTGGTACACCAATTGAAGCTCTCGTACAAGCATCATATGCCAAAGGAACATTACAAAAGTCCATTGAAATGCCGATCAAAGTAATCCTAGCCGCTCGCGATGGGTATCTATGCAGAAATGACTTGCTGCGCTCTCGCATGGTCCACGCCGAGCATGTTGATGATGTTGTCGATTTCACCATTTCACCAAACGGTCTTCACAAGGCAATTGTGCCGAGGGACGAGATGTTGCTGCTAGATCTGATGGCCTCATCGCCAGGTGCAATCGTCGGAAAGTCAACGCCAAAGTCGCATGTGGATACGTTCAGCGCATTAGACCAGGCTTTACAAGATCGCCTGTCTTTTGACTGGCTCATCTCAAAGAAGCCTGTTGCCAAAACTGTGGCAGTTGTCGGAGGACGTCCGATGTTTGATACAAAAAACATGTCCTGGGGATCTAGAGGACCTTTTGAGGCTGCCCATGCGCTCGATATGTCAGTTGTCGTCCTAGACTATGCGGGCCACTTTATGGACGGTGAAAAATACGCCCATCTGAGAGATGATTTCATCGCAGTAGACATGACCATCGATGCTGAGCTCCCTTTGAGATTGGCAGATGCAGTCAAGGGACGTAACATTGACGCAATTGTAACATTCTCTGACGAGTATGTTATATTCACTGCTCAAGCTGCAGCTCTGCTAGGTCTTGCCACCGAGCCAGTAGATGCAGTACTGCGGGCTCATTACAAGGACAAGACGCGCGAGATTCTCAGCAATACCAGCATTCCCACAGTGCGTTTGGATAACGCGGCACAAGCTACTGAGGGCAATGTGTTGCAAAAGATTCGCCACTTGAACTTTCCGCTGATTGTTAAGCCTTGCCGCGGCGGTGCGTCTCGAGGCGTGAAGAAGGTTCAGAACGAGATTTCTCTCCAGCAAGCTCTTCAGAGCATGGAGAAATCCGGCCTTGCGAAGCATGGCATTCTCATTGAACCATATGTCGATGGCCCAGAAGTTGATGCCAACTTTGTCATCTTGGACGGCGAAGCTCTCTTTGTCAAATTGACAGACGACTTTCCGTGCAATGCTGACGCCGCCGAGGCCACCGCGGCTGATGACTTCCGCGAGACGATTATGGTCTGTCCTACTGCACTGGGACATGAAGAACGAGAAGCTATCAAAGCTTCACTTGGTGAGAGCCTTGTGAGAATGGGTTTCCAATCCGGCGTATTCCATGTCGAAGCGCGTGTTCAAAACTCCAGCAAGGCATATCGCAGAGAAGACGGCGTATTCGATCTTCAGGATGCAGAGACAACGGCACCGGGGTCGGCATCAGTCTTCCTTATCGAGGTGAATGCACGTCCTCCTGGTCTGGACTGTGCATTTTCCACCTTGTACACGTGTGGTGTCGACCTTTGCGCCCTACACCTTCTTCGCGCTGTTGAAGATTATACGAGGTATCAAGCGATCGCGCAGCCTTTCCAATGTTACGCTCAGTATTGGTGCGGTAATTGCCAGATCCCTGTCGATAGAGAGGAGATTGTCGTTCCTGAGGATTTCTGTCAGAAGATATTGGAACGAGTGCCGGATATTGCACCATTCGTACCCAGGGCTGAAATGTTCAAGCATCCTGGAACAGTGGTCTCACCCGTGCACGGAGTGGAATTCCTCGCCTACTTTCTGGTGTTCTCGAGGAAGAGCAGGAAGCAAGTTCTGAAAATGTACGAGCGTCTGTTAGAAGTTGCCCGGGAGATCTTAGATAGCCAGAAGTAGTGTCATCGAAGGCTAGGCAGTGAGCTCAAGGCACGGCTATGGCAGATCACTAGACGGTGTGGGAGAGTGGCAACAGCTGCTGTGTTCTGTAGAACAGCCACTGCAGATACCACGGCCGGTCGAATTATCGAATTCAACGTGATTTGTCTACCGCGATTTCTTAACAATCACTGCCGTTGTAGTCGGAATAATCAATGTTATTGTGGGGGGCGATGCTATGGGGCTTCCTCACACGCGTCCTCAGAGGTAAATTCCTCTCCACCGCCAGCAAGTTGCAGCGTCCGCTATCTACATTTGGGCCGTATCTCGTCGTCGGAACACCGGGGGCTTGTTCTGGGTAGTGTGCACTATAACAAATTTTCCCTAAGCGAGCATGGGAGAGAGGAGAGAGAGGCGAGTTTGAGATTGAGGAAATTCGGAGCCATGTTAATGCAAAACACATCGCTCAGTTGAAATATGTCGAGGCGGTGAACTCCGTGAAGAAAGAGCACTCGATTGGGGCAAGCAGAGATATCCAGACCTAATACAATGACACCCTCTTTTGGGAAATTATAACCAAAGGTGCCAAACTTTTGGACCTGGCGAAGTTGCCGCTGACAAAGGGACCTCTGGATGAACTTACCAAGGCTGAAAAGGTCGTGGCTGAAAGGTTCATGGTCGAAACCGGTCATGGAACTAGGTATGCCCTCTAATAACGCTGCCGTGGACTCTGGAAGAGTCTGTCTCAAATGTGAGAATCCAGCGTTTACAAGATACTCTTCTATCGCACGAAAAAGTTTGATAAATCTTGCGCGTCTTACCCCAAAGGCAAGGGGGAGTCTTTAGTTAAAAACGGCGCTATCCTGGGAGCAGGTGTACGGTCCGCATATGGTGCCCTCGAGGGTCGAGTGACGGAAGAGAGCGAAGGCGATTCAACTGAAGGATAGGACAATTATGGGACTGGTACAACTGCTTGGAAGTCTGCTGCTTTGGGTTGAACGCGATGTAGTCTTCCTGGGACAGATCGTATTTTACTAAACGAACTGTACACATATACCAGTATACATACCGCAGACATCTCTAACGAGGGGCATTGCGGAGCGCTGTGATTAGGCCGAATTTTGTTACTACACAATTTTGGAGACGCCGGATATGATATATCAGAGAGTCCTGACATCAGGTCTCCCCTAGCTAGCGGGATTCCTCGCACCTCTATTTGCAACCTCGTAATTGGCCCTGAATCGATCCTGCGTACCCTTCCTCTTTTGACAACACCTAGGGACTGCTAAGACTCTTCTATTAGTGTAATCCGCCGGATCTACTTTGAATGGTAGCGCCTCATTTGCATATGCCCCCCCATCATCATCCATCTCAAAAATATTTATCTGCAAGACTTCTGGATTATTTTCATCAGGAGGAACATGATGGTCAAATGTGATCCCATAGTAGTCGATTTGGCTAGTCACCGAGTTAGTCAAAAATGACAATAAACAGCGATAAAAAGCAAGGAGTGGAATGGATAGGTTTGACTTGTGACTGGCTTTACTTACTTCAAAGGCTTCTTGCCTTCCATTACCCAGCCGAGGTACTGGTCTCGGATGATTAGATCATCAGAAATTGTTTCTGGTTGAGCCTGTCGTCCGAATAACTTTTCAAACACTAGTCTTGCGAGCAATGGCGCTGCAGGCTGCGGAAATATTTGGTTGAAGACATCAATATGCCATTGTGCCTCAGGGACAAGCTTCTGGACTGAGACGAGAGGCCCCTGAATACTAATTCGTAAGGGCTTCCCAGCTGGCGGTGGGTGATGAGGATGTACAGGGACCTTGATGCAAGGCGGTATGTAGAGCTCTAGAGCCATCAGTTCAACACGAAATAATGCAGTTGTCTGAACTGAACTTGGTGAAATGAAAATGCAGCTGAAATCGGGGCAGCGCGAAGACGAGTTCGAGAGTGGGTGATTCGGAGGTACCGAACATGACACAGCTTCTGAACCTTGAGCTTACCCCGCAGCTAGCTGTTCATTGCTGCCTAATAATGGTGGTAAGTGCGTGTCAGCCGCCAAGGCCAACAACAACACGTTAACATGCAGTAGTGATTTTTCAATCATGTAGTAGTAACTAGGCCTAAAACGGAGAGGTACCTCCGTCCGCAAAATTATAAGAGGAGTTAACCTCACGCAACTACTACATTTTACGTGTCAAGGCCCACACCGCAGTCTTGATCAGAATGTCAAGTGCAATTTAACTTGCAGCGACTAGGTCATGGGAGTCCCTCAATTTGACCACTGAGACGAGTTAGTGGAACTTAAAGGGGGCCGGATTCTGAGTACTTTGGCGAATTGGATACGTAGAGATTCCTATGTATATAAAGACAATCTCTGGCTAAACTCTAAGTATCTAGCCGCCACCAGGACATGTCAACTTTAAAATAACATGTACTTGCCTTGCCTAGACGGTAGTAGCGGCTACTGTTCCCACAGAGACACCCAAGTATATATATTAGCTATTTATCCCATGGTCAATCTCAACTTAGTGACAAATTATTTCCAAGGCGACCTTTACAATATCAGCTTAAATAAGTCTTTCGCCCCGCTTAGTAGCGACATCACTGTAAGTTCCTAGACCTAGAGCGGCGTGTCCTCATCAGCTAAGACGGAATTGCAGATGTGTACCATTTTTACCGACTACTTTAGTTGCGGGCATATCTTTGGCACCCGGACCGCAGCGTGTCGTACCCCAAATTCTTGTGTCAAAGCATACCGAGACGGAAATACAATTTCTGCAAATTGCACTGCCTATTCATGCAACACTCCTCCATCTTCGGACTGAGATGCTCCGATACCGATTACATTTAACCTAACGTTATTTGGAAAGATATTGATAATCACATAGTGGGACTGCTTTCATGTATTCAAAGCCAAGATAGCGCCTGGGAACTATGTATCTACAACGATGTATTTCGCTCTCCTATGGCCAGACTTAATAAGTTTTACTCAGATGAGATTGCCTCAAAGATAGTTCAGAGCGAAGCATGTACACTGATGTACCAAAAAGCTCACACCTCAATCCAGGTCCCCGAGGTCTTCTCGTACAGGCAAGTACCGCTATCCTCGGAAGAACCACGTATTGACAATCGTCCTCGTGGAACTAGCGACAACAGCATTGGTGTGCCATATATTCTTCAGAGCAAGGCTAGTGTGTAGTCCGCTGGCGTATTCGCTTGTCAGGGGAGGCTGGCGGCTACATACAGTGACAGTGTAGTTTCACTTCATCAAAGAACGACTCCTAGATATTAGGGACATTGAGCAAGCCTGTCCGATATAACGACACGTTTTCTAAGAATAGTGGTAGTAGAAGTGCCACGCATGGTTGAGTTTTCTCTCCTCATGATCTTTAGTCTTTCGCAATAATTAGCCAGTGCCATGATTAGGATGGTGTTCATAACTTACTAGCGCCTCCACAAACTCTTGCATCATCCTGGCCTCTGACTGGAACCATTCCTTATGCCTTTGGGAAAGACTATCCAGTGGCAGGGTCTGAGCGGAATCAAAATCGACCCATAAAACCCTGTCATTTTCGGCTTGCTCTCCACTGGCAATCATCATATTTCTCGGATATGTGTCGTCATGGAGGATTCCCACACTATTAATTTCGGAGAGTATATCGCGAAGCTTGAGCAGATGTTTGTCTGAAAAGTTGGATAGATCTATCTGATGCATGTTCGGAATGTACTCAATGAGAACTGCATTGGCTGGCAGTTTATCTTGATGAAAATAATGCAGACTCGGCCAGTGAGTCGACTGGATGTTCGTAATTGTACCATAAAAGTCAGGGACGATGGCACGGTCGCACAAGCCTTTTTCTTTCAGCCGACGATATGCGGTTGATTCTCGAACAAAGAGGTCCCATTCCGAAAAGCGAGAGGCGTATTTGGACACGGGTCTGCCATGATGCTTGGAGACATTAGCACTGTACATCACACTCACACTCACGGGGAGGGAGAGGGAGAGGGAGAGGGAAAGGCCACCCACCACCTTCATTGCACATAACTGGCCGCGAACCTTGACCTTGAAAATGACTGAATTTTCGCCAACTCGTAGTGTCTCAAGAAATTTCACATCGGAGCACTCGAAGTCGATTATCTCGCCCACCATACTGGCCGGTCAGGGTGAAGGATGGAATATGAAGGATGAAATATGAAGGAGGAGATGAGAAGGAGGGGATGAGAACAGCCGCGGGGCTGTCTTTATCACGGCAGCCACTGTAACTCCAGGCCACCACCGCCGCCTCAATAGGCCCAGTGCCACCAGACCATTCTTCCCCATCTCCATCCGCCTTATATGCATCATCTGTCTCGACGAGGCAGGCCTTCGGCTCCTGTGACAAGACCATGATATGTACCTAAGCACCGCCACATGTTGTAAAGTGCTCTCTGCTGCCTATGAAAAAAACAGGTCAGGCCCGACACTTTCTAGGCGGTACTGCAGTTTTGCGGCGCCACCGTACAGTACAGCTTAGCTAACAAAACGTGTAAAACCAATATCGGGAAGTACGCGAGCCTGTGTGAGCAAAGTCGTTCACCATCCCAGTTGTCTATTCTACTAACAAGGTCTATCTAGATGAGGAAAGAAGCAGCCCTGTCTGTCTAGATATCAACCGCGAGGGTTTCATCACACCGTCAGTCACAAAGAAAAAGAAGAAACATAGCCAATCGGTCGGAAGGATGTATTATTCTCGTACAGAAGGATCAAATCGTCAATATATATCGCATGTTTCCCCCTCTTCAATAGCGAGAAATCAACCAACTTGGTGCCTCAAATTCTCCATGATTGATCGTGACTGTATGTAACACTAGAGCTACTCGTTGTGGAGAATCGCATGTGCAATCTTTTCAGCAAACATGTCTGTGTCGATCTGTTATTAGCACTTCCCATACATATCAAAAGGCTAGGGCCTTCACTTACAAGTCACTGACATGGGGTACCCGGGCGAAAGAATGGCAAAGGCACTGGCATCACCAACACGCAGGCCCTTGACACCACGCACCCGTCCCCGCGTGTTCACCACGGCCATCTTGTCAGCATCCGTGCCCATCTTGTTGGTGCAGCCACCATGATACGTCAAGCTCATGCTCTTCTGCAGCCACTCCGTAATCTGCTGTTACTTTGAACCTCAACACCGGTAGCCTTCTTGTTTCCATCAAACAAGATGCGCTTGGCGACGGTGTTGGGATAAATCTGGAGCCGGCCGCTCTTGGCGCCCGCCTGCAAAAACGATGTCTCAGAGGAACTGCGCGTCGCCGTCTCGGGGTCCACATTGGAGGTAATCTCGCCGTAGCCGATGAGCTTGCCGCTGTTGAAGCCGTCAATATGTTCCAGCCCTTGCGATTCCATGGCCGCGCCAATGCCGAGCATGGACTCGCCGACGTGGTTGCCGTAAGACACGTGGAGCGGGCCGCTCGAGGCGTCAAAGGCGGACGGGTCATAGGTGATGTTGAACTTGGGGTCAATCTTGGTGTAGTCGGGCGGGGTAAACTTGCAGCTCTTTTTGTAAAAAGGGTAGACATTATCCCAGGACCAGTAGTCGTCCTTGACTTCTTTGGCCCAGAGGTCGTGGGCGCCGGCCGTGGAGCGGGAGTAGCCGCCATAGTTGGCAGCGGAACTTGTAACGGTCAGTTCCATGAGTATTATATGATTGAAAGAAAAGTAACTCACCCGCCACCAAAAGCCAGGCCTTGGATGTAGCCAATGGTGCGACCGTTGTATCCCTAGACCAGCAAGTCAGCAGATATAACCACAGCACGACAAAGGGGACTTACAGCAATGGGCTCCGTGTTAATTTGAATGGCCGTCAACGAGTTGAGCGTGCCGACATTCGTCGGGTTCGCCGCCTCAAAGTTGTATCCAGGGACCTGAGTCCTGTTGCTGCTGGCAATCTCATAAAAGGTGCCCGCCTCAATTAGGCCGACGGCATAATTGGCGGGATCCAGAGCCAGACGCGCAGCAATGGTGTTGCCTGCCGTGCCACCACCAACGACAATGTAGTCATACGTGACATTGGCGCCAGGCATGCCGAACGAGTTTCCAAGGATTTCCGTCGTGCCCTTGCCGTTGATTTTGGCGCCGATGATCTCTGCAGAGGCAGCAGCAGCTAGACTAAGGGCGAACCCGGCTGACCAACGTACAGAATGGCGTGTTGTAGACATGACTTTGAGACGCAGCAAAGAAGACGAGAGAAATTGATTAATGTCCTAGGTGAATGAATATAAGACAGACGAAATGAGCACTGCTCCTCTATAAATACGCCCATTCATTCAGCCCCTGCTCTCTTCTCTTCGCACTAGCGATAGCCTCATTGTCCGCTCTTCGACGCCAGGCAAGGAAGCTGACACGGCCTCTCTCTCTTTCCTCTCTCTCTCGGACAAATTATCCGAGGTGTACCAGGACAGCCAGCCCGAAGATGGGGCAACGCCTAACGGATAGACCATACCTAATTTGGACTTCTATAGCGTGGGATGGGGGAGAAAAAGAGATTATTGAAATATAAGCTCAGGGCATTTCTTGTTCCTTTCCACAGCAAAAGTTGGCGGGCGCGTGGACTTGCCGAATCCAGGATCTTCGGAGACTTACATGGACAAACACACAATGTCACCGTCAACACCCAGACTCATCCTTTACGCCTTGGGTCTTTTCGGCGCAGTACAGCTCTGGGGCCGATCTGTCCTGGACGGCACCCTCGGACACCTCTTGTCGGCGCTGCGTGGGCCAGTGGCGTATCAGCTCCCAGGCACGCCGGCCCATCTCCAGCCTTCGTTTACGGGCATCTTCCCCGTCGACTACCTCTTGCGCATCCTCGTCGTCTTCTTTTGGGCAGTGTCCGACGGCTCGCATCCCACCTCGTCAGCCATAGGGCTTTATTTCCTCGGCCAGCTGTTTTCCGTGCTGGTGGTGTTTTACTTTGAGAGCAGCCGCGCTGGGGCGGGCTCTAGTTTTCTCATGTAAGTCTTCTTTGCGGCGAACATCTTAACATTTTATGGAGGTTAATTTGTCCTGTCAGGTCGACGTTCTGGGTGTGCATGTTCCAGATGACTGGTATTGGGTGCTCTGGTCCCCTCTGGGCAGTGTGGCATCTCGCTTCTTCTTCAGACTTTGCAGCCAGTCCCTCTTTGACGGCTCGCCGGCGGTCTTCTCTGGTGCCTGCCAATGTGCCTTTCTATATCCTCGCAGCGGTTTGCATGGGATATGCGGGTCCTGCAATTTTGATCATGTTTCCCGCCCCAGAAACGTTTTCATATAGCTTCAAGCAGGTTGCGCTGGTCATATGGAACGTCTTTCCCCTCACTCATCCTGTTGCTGGTTCTCCGCGCTGTGTATGCACCCGCGTCACCAACTGCCGGTAGCAAGGCTGCGAGCTCGGACGGCCAGCATTGTCGCCATATCATGGCAATGAGTGTAGCCTACGGTCTGTCCTTGGTGGTGAGCACTTACTCGCACGTGGCTATCTTGGCAGTCGCGGTGTCGACACGCTTGTTCCCTGCCCTCTTCAACCCCGAGTTCATGGATACCCTGAACCCTTGGAGCGTGTTCGTGCCACCATTGGCTGTCAAAGCTGCCAAGACAGTCGGAGACGGTACGCGCAGTTTTATGCTGTGGGATCAGGCGTTTGGCTACGGCACCGTCTTGCTTGTTTTGCTGCTGCGAGTGCGTCAGCTGGCACCAGCGGCTGGAGTGGATTTGGGCTTGGCTTAACTCGTTGCCGGCTCTCTCTTTTGCTTTGTCATTCTTGGGCCTGGAAGCGCCTGTCTACTCGTGAGCTGGCTCGGGGACCTGGTGTTGTTCAAAAATTGAGTCCAGGGAAGTGTCACGACGCGCTTACCTGGTCACGCTGTGCAACGCCGAGATGGGCTAAAACAAGAAAAAGAGCAAAATGTTGAGGATGGAAAGTAGTTACATTTGCAATATTTCTTGGATAATAGAATCATTTAGCAAGTTGTAGTTAACTTTGTTGTCGCTGTATTAAATTCTTTTCCAGCCTAATTTTCTAGTACTTGAATTCTTGTCCGACCAGCTTCTCGCTTAGCTTCCACAGTCTCTCGGCTTCGACAGGGCTCGTACCCCACGGCTTAACGGTTTCGACATTGGGGTCCGCAACGTGGGAATTTTCCAGGTAAGCACCGTTGTTGTCTGGACATGAACGGGTCAGCAAAAGGTATCAGCGTAAGTTCCGGGATTGCGTACCCTTCAGAGACGGCTCAAAGGCGGCAAAGACATGGGTAGCAGCGCCCTGGTCAGCCGTCTTCCATTTGAACTCGCACCAGCCCTCCTTGTTTCCGAGAGCGCGGTCAGCATCCCCTGCGATTTCGTTATAGTCAGTCCTTGCAGAGACAATGTCAATGGTTGAGAATTGTGGACGTACTCAGGCTATCAAACTCGGCAAGATGGTCGCCGAGATGCGTGCTAATCACACCTGGGTGCAGGCTGTGGGAGACAAGACCTTTGCTGCCTAGCTTCTCGGCAAGGGACATGGAGAAGAGCATGTTGGCCGTCTTGGACTGGCCATATGCGGTCCACTTGTTGTACGTCTTGCCATTCTGCTTCAATTAGACAATATCCTTGGCGGTATACGTAGAAAGAACACTTGCATCAAAGTTGTAGTCGTCCCAGCGCACGTGGCCGAGGCGGTGGCCGTCGCTGCTCACGTTGACAATACGAGGGGCTTCCGCCGCCAGCAGTTTGTCCATGATGAGGTTGGCGAAGAGAAAGTGACCAAGGTGGTTGGTGGCAAACTGGCTCTCGAAGCCATCGGGCGACAGCTTATAGTCGGTAGCCATGATGCCGGCATTGTTGACGAGGACGTCGATGACGGGGACGTTGGCCCACGAGAGGACAGTGGTTGCCGCAGCGCGGGCCGACGCGAGCGAGTCGCTGTGCAGCTCGACTATCTGGGTCTTGACGCCGGGGCTGGCGGTCTCGATGTCCCGCGCCGTCTGCTCGGCCTTGGAAGGGTTTCGCGCGGCGAGGATGAGGAGCGAGGGCTGAGCTTTGGCAATGGCCAGGACAAACGTGGCGCCAAGGCCGCGAGGGGAGACGCCGGTGGTGAGGACGACCTTGCCCTTGATCTGCGCGGCGTAATGGGCGGCGAGCTGGCTGGCAGTGGTGGTGGCGTCGAATGTGGGAGACATGTTTATGGTTGCTGTGTGATTGTGTTTTGATGCTTATGAGCTGACTTTAATATTGTGGCTAGCTCATGTATGAAGTAGTCGTTTCTTGAGAGTGACTAATAGCGTGTAACATGAGAGAAAACCAGAAGCAGAGAGAGAAGGAAAGGGCGACAAGCACCTGGCAGCAGTTGGTACTATATACTGGTAGTGGTGTAGTTTGATGGAACAGACGCCGCTCGAAAACATCTGCGCAGTGGTCATGTGCTAAAAGAGATGAGCCAGACTGAGCCAGATCATTAAGGTAGCCAGTCGGCCGCAATCAATTTTGTGCACCGTTGCGCACGCCACTGATTAGGTATTGTCGGGGATAAATACTGCAACCTTGTTTGCACTGCTAACGCTCTTTTTGTCATCGCCGAAGAGGAAACAAGGCTGCCGGGGTGCGTGATGTAGAAGCAGCCACGAATTATTAGGAGGAAACGTAACGGTGAAGATAGAATGTTTTCTCAGCAGGACCCTTTTTGACTAGCATGGTGATAGGGACGAGCACAAGAGGCTAATTGAAGCATAAGTCCCTTAATAAGGATGAAATAATATTGGACGAATTGAAAACATGACAAGACGTCCCGAGTTTGTGATAGATGCCTAGACAAAGTTTAGCAATAATAATTAGGATATTAGTGCATAAACTTACAAGGATATATTAGAGAGGGCTTATTATATATAGCTTCTACACCACTAGTCCTATAACTACTAGATTACTTTAGTCTCTTTCCTTATATACTAAGATTAAGGGTAAGTCTAAATAAAGGCTTTTTTAGCTATATTTATAAAGTGCTAAAACCCTAATAGCTTATTAAGAGTATGCTTTTTAGGGTAAGTATTTAGAATAACTTATAGAGGCTAACTATTATATTACTAATAAAGATTCTATTTAAAGTCTTTAATAGTAAATATACCCTAATAACACCTAAAACCTTATATAAAAAGCCTATAGAGTATATTATAAAGTAATATACTATAATCTCTAGGTATTACCTAATAGTTTATATTATAATTCTTATTATTAATTTAATTTTTATGTATAATATAGGATTAAAGTAATAGAAGTGTTTTTCTATTAAAATAAAATATTTATAGGTATTTATATTTATATATATAACTATTATACTTTCTATTAGCTATTTTAAATAATAGTAAAGTATAATTTAGGCTTACTACCCTTAAAGTTCTTAGGATAGCTTTCTTTAGGACTTAAATATTAGCTACTCTTTTTATTACTATAATATATAAATTAAGTTTTATTTTATCTCCCTTATAATAAGTAATACCTTATAATAGTGTAACCTAATTAAATAAGTGCTATTTACCTCCTTAGGAATTAATTCCTTAGATAGTGGTTTTGTTTATAATATTTAAACTACCCTAGGGTATTAATTCTAGCTAGCTAGTATAATATTAGATATCTTAGTATTAAACTATAAAGTAATATTTGCTTTTAATTTTAGCCTCTAGGACCTTTTATTTAGTAAATATACTAGTATATAAAGTTATAGGTAATTATCTTAATAAAAGGGAAGAAATACCCTATTAAAATTAGTGTAAACTTAACTATCTTATACTAAGGTATAAATAATTATATTCTTAATTATAAGGTATCTTTATATTTAAGATTTATTACTACTTAATATATAGCCTATATTATAGACTATATTTATTAGCTATTATAGGATTAATTAATAAATAGTTAAAGCTATAGTAAGATAAAGAATATATAATATAGTTAAAAAGCCTATACTAGTATAAAAAGTACTTTGAAATATATTTTATAAAAGTAAAGAAATATTAAAGGTATAAGGAAAAGTCTAAGTATTTAAATAGTACTAAATACATTAAGTCTAGGTATTAAATACCTAGCTTATGTATAGTAGCACTATAGTAACTATAGCTAAGCTAATTATAAATTTAATAAGTATAATATTTTAATAATTTAAATAATAATACTATAAATATATATAACTATATATACTTATAGTAAATAGCATATTATTATAAAATCTAATTAAGTATTTACTAAAAGGGCTACTTAGGTATAAACTATATTTAGCCTAGTTAGAAGACTAACCTTACTTATTAACATATTAATATATTACTACTAGCTATATATTACTATACTTATATTAAGAGTTTTTATTATAGCTTTTTAAGGTACTTTTAGAAAGTAGCTTATATTATAAATATTTTCTCTTAATATCCTAATACTAACTATAGTTAAGTAATTATATAATCTTAAGCTACTTATAAATAAAGTAATACCTTACTTAGCTTTAAAGTTACCTTTAATAAGTTACTTTAGGGTTATTTTATCTTTAAAAAAGCTTTTTATAAAGCTTATTATATACTTATATTACTTAAGGCTTAAGAATTAAGCTTTAAAACTAACTTTAATAGATTATTTAGTTTAAAACTTAATAAATTTAAGTAATAATAATAAAGGTAAAGAAAGAGATACTTAATATTTTTCTTCTTTAGGTTACTTTATTCCTAGTAAAGTAATAAATAAATATAGCTATTAGTTAGCTCTCCTTATAATTATACTAGTTTTTTAATAAGTACTTTCTAAAGTAAAGTTTACTAAATTACCTTATACTAAAGGTATATAAACCAAAATAAAATAAAGAGTTTAAAATTAAGAAGTTAATATATATAGCTTTAAAGAAACTTTAGGGAATAAGAATCCTAAGGTATTTTAGTAAGTTAATATATAATAGTACTAAGGCTATTTTTTTTTCTAATATTAGGGGTGCTTATATTAGTAAGCCTATAAGGGCTATTTTAGATAAAGAGTAGTTTTATTAATTAATTAAGGATATATTAAGTAATATAGTATGTTATAATGCCTTGCCTAATAATATTTAATTAGAGAACTTCCATATTATTAGTGATAAGGTAATGGCTGTGGATTTCGAAATGGTTAACAAGGTCACCTCTGACAATTCTTACATTGAAATACAAGAATTAACTAAATGGTTAGCTGACCTGTATGCTAACCGCCAACAAGATCTATTCAACTCAGGGAAAATTGAGGAGACATGATTTCCGCCATTCTTTCAAACATAAACAGTCGCTTGCTAATACTGTATAGTACTGTAGTTAATAAAACGGATGTGGAGTGTCCATGTGCTGCGGAGCAATTACGAACGAGGAGTGAAATACTCCTTGTGGACAAGATACTGAAGGTTGAGCTGACCTTCAATTTCGAAGCCTTCAGCGGCGTGAGTGGAGGCAAAGGTGCTGCACAAGGTCAACGGACTGGGATAACAAGTCACCCGGGACGCAGCAGGTAACTCTGCATATGACCTGATATTATATATCCAATCTTAGCCCTCATTGTTCATTGTTAGGAAGATATTAAGACTAAGAAGCATTACAAACTTATGACAGTCCAATCATTCATTTTGAATACGCCTCAATTTCGGGTGGGTGTGAGGTCAATGGACCAGGGCTTTCCATACTAAATTCCTCAGGCCGATTTCCCTTGTCAAAGTAGCTAGCGTGCAGACGCGACAAGTTTATGCACCATATAAACAGTCATTCAATGCAAACTATTGTCAAGAAGAGGGCACCAATGAAACCCGCCGCCGCTATCTTAGCCCACTGCATTACAAGGACTAATGCCTGGCGACCAGAAAGCGGACAACCAGACGGAACCGAAATAAAAGGGCAGGTAGCGCCACTCACCCAAGATACTTCTGTTCCGATATTACGATAACGAGCATCTCATACGCCGGTTGCTGCCCAGCTGAGGGGACGAAGGAAAGAGAACGGATGAGACAGACAGCTATGGCTCGAAGCACCTATCACCTCAACGGAGAAGTCAACACCCGACTCGTAGTATCGTAAGCAGCAATAGAGTGCAGCAAATCACCTATACTAACATAGGAACAGGCCGTATAAAAGCTCTACCATTAAGTTATAATTTGCAGGTAGGGGCGCATACACAATACCTAACCCGTTCCTTTAAAAGTGTCC
>LCTT01000482.1:0-16047 GCA_001008265.1 Epichloe sylvatica | reverse complement strand
TAAGTAAATATTCTATAGCTTCTTTATATTTAAACCTAGCTAATAATCTATTTACCTTAAAGGGTTTAAGAGTTTAACTTATTATAACTAAATTAAGGAGATATAAATAAAGTAAAGGCTAAGGTTCTTAGTTATAGCTAGAGAGCTACTACTTAGGGGTAGGTATATAAAGGTTTTAAACTCTAACCTCCTATATACTTTATAAGCAGTCCTTATCTAAATACCTTGCTACGTACACATGACTATCTAATAGCTACTTAGTTATCCTGCATGACCCGAGCCTTATCCAGGGGTTCTATCATGTAACCCTTCTGTCCCTAACTCCCTAGCCTCTGTGCTCCTAATAATAAGGGAGTTTTATAAAGGTTAAAAAGTAGCTTATAAGCTCTTGCTAGTAATTATAATTTACTAATACACTTAGTAAGCTTCTAAGGGGGTAGTACTAGGTTATTCTCTAGGGGGGGGGGGTTTACTATAGGCACTAAGGTAAGTAAAATAGAAAAAGTTATTAGTAAGTATACTACCTTAAGTGTAAATATAGAAGTTACTATAAGTAATTATAGGCTAACTAGCTAGGCTAGTAAGTAAAATTCTTATAGTATAGTAAATAAGAGGTAGTAGTGTAAGTTAAGCACCTAACCTATACCTACTTATACCTATTTACTACTCCCTTAATTTCTATATACTTACTTTATTTAACTTATAGCTAGTCTATATAGGCGTAGTATAGGTTAGGCGCTTAACTTATACTTACCTTTACTTACTTACTACTCCCTTAATTCCTATACGCTTACTTTATTTAACCTAAGAATACCTCTTTACTTATAACTAGTTTATATAAGTATAGTATAAGTTAAGTACTTAACCTATACTTACCTTTACTTACCTACTACTTCCCTAATTCCTATGCGCTTACTTTATCTAACCTATAGCTAGTTTATATAGGCATAGTATAAGTTAGGCGCTTAACTTATACTTACCTTTACTTACTTACTACTCCCCTAATTCCTATGCGCTTACTTTATCTAACCTAAGAATACCTTTTTACTTATAACTAGTCTTTATAGGTATAGTATAAGTTAGGCGCCTAACCTATACTTACCTTTACTTACTTACTACTTCCCTAATTCCTATATGCTTATTTTATTTAACCTAAGAATACCTCTTTACTTATAACTAGTCTTTATAGGCGTAATATAGGTTAGGCGCCTAACCTATACTTACCTTTACTTACTTACTACTCCTCTAATTTCTATGTACTTACTTTATCTAACTTAAGAATACCTCTTTACTTATAACTAGTTTTTATAAGTATAGTATAGGTTAGGCGCCTAACCTATACTTACCTTTACTTACTTACTACTCCCTTAATTCCTATACACTTACTTTATTTAACCTAAGGATATCTCTTTACTTATAACTAGTCTTTATAAGTATAGTATAAGTTAAGTACCTAACTTATACTTACCTTTACTTACTTACTACTTCCTTAATTTCTATATACTTACTTTATTTAACCTAAGAATATCTCTTTGCTTATAACTAGTCTTTATAAGCGTAGTATAGGTTAGGCGCCTAACTTATACTTACCTTTACTTACTTACTACTCCCCTAATTCCTATGCGCTTACTTTATCTAACCTAAGGATACCTCTTTACCTATAACTAGTCTTTATATATTATAATCACACGTAACTATAGATTTATAGCATATAATTACGCGTATAAGCAATTAATTTATAGCGTATGTAAACTTTATTAGGTTACGCGTACTTACGCGTATATAATAAATTATAAAGGGAATTAATTAGGATTTATAAGGACTATTAGAATAGAGATAGGGAGGGGTATTTATTCTTTATAAATTACTATAGGTTTTATTATTTTCTTTTCTTTCTCGTTATCTTTACTATTCTTAGTTAATATATTTTATTTATAACGTTTTAACTTATAGTAATATTATATACTATAACATTATAGTAAAGATTACCCTTACTACTCTTTTTATTATATTAGGGATAGCTTATAATATCTTACACTAGCTTATAGAAGTAAATACCTAAAGACTTACTTAATAATAAAATTACAAGAAAACTAGAAAACAAACTAATAGTGCTACTAACACACTTAATAGAATAATATAATAGCCTAAGACATATCTTAGCTACTAAAGAGAATTACTTATATAGGAGAAATTCTAAAAGTACTCTCTCTAAGAGAAAGAAGACAAATAGTAATTCCTAGGGTTTATAAGGAATAGCTTATAATAGAAAACCTAGAATAAAATACTTATATTAATAATAAACTAATAAAGACTCTAAAGTCTTTAAAATAGAAATATAATATAGAAGCGCTAGCTAAGGAGATAAAGGTAAGAGTAGTAAAAGCAGCAAAACTCCTCTTATACTATTAACTTACTACTAAAAGCTAGAGGCTAAACCTCTTAAATAAAGAGATACTAGAAAAGATAAAAGAGAATAGTACTACTATAGAAGTTATAAAGGAAACATGCCTCTAATAAGAAGTCCTTATAGGGATTATTAGTAACTTAGTTAATATAGTAAAGAATTTAAATATATATATTAAGTTACTAAAGACCTCCTATAATAAAAGCAAAGAATATTAATAAGCTCTAAGGGAAGATAATAAGGAGAACCCCTAATTTAAAGATACTAAATACTTAGACTATAATACCCTTTATAAGGAATAAGATAAAGTAATTAAGGACTAGGAGTAAGTTACTTATAATAACTAGCGCTTAGTTTATTACCTCCTAAATACCCTAGCTTATAAAAGCAAACGCCTAGACACAGAGGCAAGGCCTTATTGCTTCGTAAAGATACTAGACCTAGATGCCTTAGATAATAGAAAAGACCTTACTTATAAATTATAGAAACAAGCGATTTATAATAAGCTTACTTATAATATAAATTACTTCTTAAATAAAGAGGCATAGGTAACCTATATTTACTCTTATACTAAGGGAAAAGCCTAGTAATACCTAGATATAACTTATAATACTACTAGGGACTATATATTATTCTTTAAGAAAGAGATAATTAAGTACCTAGACTTAATTTTCCTTAACCTAAACTACTAAGATATAGCACGCTATAAATTCTATAGCCTTAGAATAATAGTAGCTAGGTTTTATAAATTTAAAACCTCTTTCTTTAAATTAGCTTATATTAAAGAGATTAATAGTATTACTCTTAAAGAGAAGTTCTTTAAAAAGCTACCCTATACCTAGTAAATAAGGCTTGCCTCTATATATATAAACATAAAGCAAGACCTAGCTAGATTTATAAAGGTAATAACTAAGTTTAATATAATTACTAGCTAGAAACTATTTATACTTACTAGGAGAGATACTAGTAATAAGGGTAGTAATAGTAATAAAGAAACCTAGAGTATAAGGAGAGACTATACCTAAGGATATAGGAGAGAATACTAGCTATAGGAACTTTAGACCCCTCCTTTCTTTCTTATAGAAAGCTTATAAGAAAGGGCTTTACTATAAGTATAAGTAAAAAGGGTATTTAGCATATAATTACCCCCTAAAGGCAAAGATTAATAAAATAGACCTTAAGGACTAGGTAATAAAAGTAAAGGAATTAGAAAATAAGGAGGCCTAGGGAAAAGAGACTCCCCCCTAAGGTAGTAAAAACTAAAGTATAAGCCTATAGTAGTATTAATTAACCTAAGTAAGCTACTAAGAGAACCCTAATTTTAAGTAGTAATTACTATAGAATTTAATAAATATAGACTAAAATTAAGCGCTTTAGTAAACATAGGAGTAAGTAAATATACCTTTATAAATAAGAAAATCACAAAACTACTATAATATTAATTACAAGCACCTTTAGAAGAATTATAGGAGAAGGTGCTAATTATAGGCTTTAATAAATAACTAGGTTATGTAATGTTAAGACTATAGTAGCCTAATCTAATTATAAAAAACAAAAGGGAGAGAAATTACCTAATACTTTAGCTTAATCTAGGTAAGAGAGATCTAATTCTTAGCCTAAAATAGATAAAAGCCTAGGGGATAATGCTTAACCCTATCTAATAGAGAATTATCTAGCCCTAGGAATACCCTTTACTAAGAGAATTAGAAATACCCTAATTAATCTCCTAAACTTCGTAAGAGCTTCTAGAAGTAAGACTTATTATTCTAAAACACTAGAAGGATACCTTATAATAAAATAAGCTTATTAAAAAAGATAAGAAAAGAAAGAGTAATAGGTAATAAAGCTAAGCTAAGATAATCCTATAAAGACCTAAGAAAAAGGTAACTTTTATAAACCCTTTAGAAAACTAGTAACCTCTAAAGGAAAATATACTACTACTTATCCTACTAGTAATAGTAAGTGCTTACTTATTTATATAAGTAGTAAAGAAGAAAACTAGCTAAAGTGAAATAATTATAGTTAGAGAGCTAGTAGCCTAAATTAATAAGATTAAGAACCTAAAGCCTAAAGATAATAATAAGGACTTAGAAAGGCTTAAGAAAAATAAAGAAAAAACCTAGAGGCTAGTAAAAGCAATACTCCCTAAGGAATACTAGGACCTAGCTAATATATTCTTAAAGAAGTAATTAAATACCTTACTACTATACTAACTAGGGTTTAACTATAAGATTTAACTAAAGAAAAAGCATACTAAGAAAGACTTACGCTTCTCCCCTTTATATAGTTAAATACTAGAAAAGCTAAAGGCTATAAGGGACTACCTAATTAAGAACCTAGAAAAGAAGTTTATTATGCCTAGTAAGGTAGGATTTATAACTCCTATACTCTTTATAAAAAAAGTAAACAAAACCCTATAGTTTTACGTAAACTACTAAAAGCTTAATTAAATATTATAAAGAGATAAGTACCCCTTACTACTAATATAGGAGATACTAGTAATACTAAAGGCTATAAAGATATTTACTAAACTTAATATTTAATAGGCCTTTAATAGGCTAAGAGTAGATAAGGGCTATAAAGAACTAATAACTTTCTAAACTAAATATAAAGCATTCTAATATAATATAATGCTATTTAGGCTAAGCAAAGGGCTAGTAAGCTACTAGTGCTTTATAAATAATATACTTAAGGACCTATTAGATATTATATACATAGCATATATAGATAATATTCTTATTTTCTTAGTAAACCTAAAGAAACACTTATAGCATATATATAAGGTGCTAATCTAGCTATAGAAAGCAAGACTATAGGTAAATATTAAGAAATATAAATTTAGCGTAATAAAGACTAAGTTCCTAGGGTTTATTATCTTTATAAAGGGCATTTACACTAACCTAGAGAAGCTAAAGGCAGTTACTAACTAGGCCTAACTAAAGAGGGTAAAAGATATTAGGTTTTTTTTAGGGTTTTATAGCTTTTATTAGAAATTTATTAAGGAATATAGCTAGATTATAAGACTACTACATAACCTTACTTACTATAATGCCTTATAAGAATAGACCCTTAAATATAAAGAGGCTTTCTAGAAGCTAAAAGAAGTAATAGTTATAACCCCTATACTATAGTATTATTACCTAGAAAGGGAGACTAAAATAGAGATAGACGCGTTAGATAAGGTTATCTTAGGGGTCTTATTATAGAAGGCAGAGGATAGAGAGTAATACCCTGTAGCCTTTTACTCCTAGATAATATCTTTAGCAAAAGGAAACTATAGGATACTAAATAAGAAGCTACTAGCTATAGTAAAGTATTTTAAGGAATAGAGGCCTAAGCTAGCTAGTCTATAGTCTAAGATACCTATTAAGGTATTTATAAACTACTATAGACTTAAATGTTTTTCTACTAAGAAGTAGCTAAATATATAGTAAGCATGCTAGGTAAAGAAGCTATTATAGTATAATTTTGTTATTAAGTTCTAACTAGGCAAGCTAAATATTACTATAAATATACTATTAAGGAAGTTAGAGGAATTTTAAATATAAAAGAAAATATAGTAAGCTTACTAGAAAAGAGTGCTAATTAAACCTATAAGATTTGCATAGCCTCTATAGGTAATGAATTTATAGGTTAGAGATAAGCTAGAATATTAGCTATAAGGCTTCTTACTAGTAAGAGAGATACTAAAGAAAAACTTAAAGAAAAAGAGACCTCTAAAGAATTTTTAGAAAAAAGTAAGATAGGAAAGCTAGGAAAAGTATAAGGGATAGCTACTTTATAAGGGGAAGCTTATAGTACTAGATAAATTAAACCTATAAACTTAGATTATTATAGAGGTTTACTTATAAAAAGCTATAGTATACCTAGGGAGAAATAAGATATTAAAGATACTATAATAGTAGTACTAGTAGCCCTAGATATAAGGGGATGTAGTAAAGTATATTACTAATTATTATACTTACTACTAAGCATAGGTTCCCTATAATAAGGTTCCTAGGCTATTATAGCTATTACTAATACTAGAGAGACTAT
Organism: Epichloe sylvatica; assembly: GCA_001008265.1. Classification (NCBI taxonomy): domain Eukaryota; kingdom Fungi; phylum Ascomycota; class Sordariomycetes; order Hypocreales; family Clavicipitaceae; genus Epichloe; species Epichloe sylvatica. The sequence continues at coordinate 9,605 of LCTT01000482.1, read as the reverse complement.
ATTAGCACTTTATAATAGATTTTATAATATTCCTAAGAGATAGCATAGGTTTAACTACGTGTTTATAGTAGTAAACTGCCTATCTAAGAGGTTATATATAATAGCTTATAGTAAGAAAATTAATGCTATAGAGATAGTATAGCTATTCTTCTATAATATATGACGCTATATAGGCACACCTAAGTCTATTACGTTAGACAAAGGACCGTAATTTATGTTAGAATTCTAGGATAAGTTATGTAAAATACTAGGGATTTAGGTATAGTTATTTATAGCAAGATACCTATAAACTAATAAATAGACAGAGAATGTAAATTAGTATATTATATAGTAATTAAGACTACTAGTAAATTATATATAAGATAACTAGTTAAAACTTCTTCCCTTTATAAACATAGCATAGGTATGCTTACCTTAGGAATCTATAGGCCTATTGCCCTTTATAATAGAAAATAAATATAAACCCTATATAAGCTATAATTAAAACAATTATTTAACAGAATTTATCTTATTATCTAGTAGACTTACTTATAAGAAAGCATAGGAGTATACTAAATATATCTATAAGGCCTAGGAAGTTATAAAAGGGAATATAAAGAGAGCTTAATAATACTAAGTAAAGAGTATAAATAAAAAGAGAAGGGAGATTAACTTTAATATATATAACTTTATTTATATTAACTAGAGGGGATAGATATTAAGCTAGCTAAGTAAGAAGCTAGATAATCCCTAGGCAAGACTATATGAAATCCTAAGCAAGAATAAGATAATATTTAAAGTTAACTTACTAGTAGCTATTAAAGTACACTAATAATTCCATGCTTTAAAGCTTTAAAAGGCTACTATAAACCTATTACTAGGATAGTATAATATACTACTAGAGGTAAACCTAGTAAATAAGGAAATTTAACACTAAGTAAATAATATTATTACTTTACAAGTAGCACTTAGCTAACTTTAATATAAGGTAACATAGGAGGGGGTAAATAAGGATTTAACCTAGTATAATATAAGGAAATTAAAGTAATAGTATTATAAGATTAAGATATTTCATAAGGAGAACCTAAAGGCATAAGGCTTACTAATAAATCTTAGTAACTAGGTTATATAGTAAGAGAAAGAGAAAGGACTACTACCTAATAAATTATCTAATAACTTAATAATACATAAGCTAATTAATAAGAGGTAGAAAAAAACAAAGAAATAAACACTTAGGGAATTATAGGAGAAAATACTAAGGGAGAAAACAAAACTAGTTATAGAGATATAACCACTAGCTTAAAAGGGGGAGTAATATTATAATTACATATAACTATAGATTTATAGCATGTAATTACGCGCATAGGTAATTAATTTATAGTGCACGTAAACTTTATTAAGTTACGCACACTTACGCATATATAATAAATTACAAAGGGAATTAATTAGGATTTACAAGGACTATTAGGATAGAGATAGGGAGGGGTATTTGTTCTTTGTAAATTACCACAGGTTTTATTATTTTCTTTCCTTTCTCTTTATCTTTACTATTCTTAGTTAATATATTTTATTTATAGTGTTTTAACCTATGGTAATGTTATATGCTGTAATACTATAGGCGTAGTATAGGTTAGGCACCTAACTTATACCTACCTTCACTTACCTACTGCTCCCCTAATTCCTATACGCTTACTTTATTTAACCTAAGGATACCTCTTTACCTATAACTAGTCTTTATAGGTATAGTATAAGTTAGGCGCCTAACCTATACTTACCTTTACTTACCTACCACTCCACTAATTCCTATATACTTGCTTTATCTAACCTAAGAATACCTCTTTACTTATAACTAGTCTTTATAAGTATAGTATAGGTTAGGCGCCTAACCTATACTCACCTTTACTTACTTACTACTTCCCTAATTCCTATGTACTTACTTTATTTAACCTAAGAACACCTCTTTACCTATAACTAGTCTTTATAGGCATAGTATAGGTTAGGCGCCTAACCTATACTTACCTTTACTTACCTACTACTCCCCTAATTCCTATGCGCTTGCTTTATTTAACCTAAGGACACCTCTTTGCCTATAACTAGTCTCTATAGGTGTAGTATAGGTTAGGCACTTAACCTATACTTACCTTTACTTACTTACTACTTCCCTAATTCCTATACGCCTGCTTTATCTAACCTATAGCTAGTCTATATAGGCATAGTATAGGTTAGGTGCCTAACTTATACCTACCTTTACTTACTTACTACTTCCCTAATTCCTATACACTTACTTTATCTAACCTAAGGATACCTCTTTACCTATAACTAGTCTTTATAAGCATAGTATAGGTTAGGTGCCTAACTTATACTTACCTTTACTTACTTACTACTCCCCTAATTCCTATATGCTTACTTTATTTAACCTAAGAATATCTCTTTACTTATAACTAGTCTTTATAGGCATAGTATAGGTTAGGCGCTTAACCTATACTTACCTTTACTTACTTATTACTTCCCTAATTCCTATATACTTACTTTATTTAACTTAAGAATACCTTTTTACTTATAACTAGTCTTTATAAGTATAGTATAAGTTAAGTACCTAACCTATACCTACCTTTACTTACTTACCACTCCCTTAATTCCTATACACTTACTTTATCTAATTTATAGCTAGTTTATATAAGCGTAGTATAGGTTAGGCGCCTTACTTATACTTGCCTTTACTTACTTACTACTCCCCTAATTCCTATGCGCTTGCTTTATCTAACCTAAGGACACCTCTTTACCTATAGCTAGTTTATATAAGTATAGTATAAGTTAGGTGCCTAACCTATACTTACCTTTACTTACTTACTACTCCCTTAATTCCTATGCGCTTACTTTATCTAACTTAAAAATACCTCTTTACTTATAGCTAGTTTATATAAGCATAGTATAAGTTAGGTACCTAACTTATACTTACCTTTACTTACTTACTACTTCCCTAATTCCTATATACTTACTTTATTTAACCTAAGAATACCTCTTTACCTATAGCTAGTTTATATAAGCATAGTATAGGTTAGGTACTTAACCTATACTTACCTTTACTTACTTACCACTCCCCTAATTCCTATACGCTTACTTTTTCTAACTTAAGAACACCTCTTTGCCTATAGCTAGTTTATATAAGTATAGTATAGGTTAGGCACCTAACCTATACTTACCTACGCATACTATTACTATAGGTATAGGCGCTACTAGTATATATATATACGCTATTATCCCTTATGTAAGCATTACTAATATTCTTATATATACTATTATTCTTTATATAAGCGCTATAATAGTATATATTAGGTATTAATTAAAAGTTAGTATATATAGGTACTTATATTATATAGCTATAAGTTAATTTTTTTTTTTCCTATATAAATAAATTTTATAGAAAATAAAAAGTAGCTTATAAGCCTTTACTAGTAACCTAGGTTTACTAATATAGTTAGTAAGTATATAAAAGAGAGGTAAAAGCCTAGATAGTTAAGTAATAATACTATAAGGTAATATAGCTTAGTAAGTACTACCCTCTTTATACCTTATCTTATAGATATTTACTTTATAGCCTTTTAAATAAACTTATAGGCATAGCCTTATTAGTAAGAGATTATAGTAAGTATTAACTTCCTTAAAACTAGTTACTTAGGCTTTATAGCATATAGGAAATACCTAGCTATAGTAATAGGCTTGCCTCTAGGCTACTAGCTAGATAGGTTTTGTAGGTAATTAGCTACTAGCTATTATACTATAATTTAGAGTAATAGGTAATAACTATAGGTAGCTAATACTAGAATAGCTAATACTGCTTACTAAGTCCTCCTCCTAGGGCGCCTAGACTACATAGCCTATAGTAAGCGTAAAATATACGTATAAATAAATACCCTAGGGAATATAAAGAGGGAAAGCAAAATACTATAGGTAGTCTCCCTAGCCTAAAGCTAGCTAAGGCCACCCGCGGCTTGCCTATGTCACAGCGGGCAACCACTAGAAGACTAACTCTCTCCAGCGCTGCTCTGGTGGCCCTAGTGCCCCCGCGAAAATAGCCTGTATTGCTTTAGTAATATGCTAGCTTCTTAGAGAGACTATTAGCTTAAGCTAATAGAAGTTTAAGGCAATAATAAGTTAACCTATATAGGCCTATAATAGTAGGCCTTTAGAAAAAAAGATAACTACTAGTCTAGTTACTTTGCTCTTATAAGGGAAGTCCCCCTTTATTAGGCAAGGGAGTAGCGTTATCTAGTGCTACTTATTTTAAGTAATACTACCTAGTATAAGGAATGCCTAATAGGCTAATTATATAGTAAGCCTAGGTAATACTAGGCTATTATAATATATACTAAGGGGTAAGCTAAGCCTTTAGGCTAGCTTAAGGTATATGCTAATCCTATAGGAAAAAAACTATATTTTTATATAAAGCCTTAATAAGGTAAAGTATATTAAGGTATCTTAAGAGATTAAGGCACTAGTCTTACTAGCTTATAGGTAATTATCCCCCTAGGCCTCCCCTAGGTAAGTGCTTATAAGCTATAGGAGAATACTATAATACTCTTAGATATTCTAAGCTATATATATATTATACTAATAAAGCTAGTAAGTACTTTCTTAGCTAAAAGGCCTAGGTAATCTTATTAAACTTTATTATACTAAGGATAAAGTATTATAATTATTACTTTTTAATAAGAAATCCTTAGTAAGTATAAGTTATTAGCTTATATTAATTATATCCCTACCCTTTATATATACTACCTATTACTATTACTAATTAAATAGCTTAGTAAGGTATTTAAACTAGCTTAAAGAGATAAGTAACTATTACTTAAGGCTAGAAAGCTCTTTAAACTTAGTTATTTAAAGAAAGTAAAAGTTATAATAAGGTCTTTATTAGTAAACTAGTAAAGGGATTATTACTAAGTTTATACTTCTAAACCTTTATAAACTTATACCTTTACTATTACCTTAGTAAGTATAGCTATAAACACCTCCTTATAAGGGCACTAGGGCTAGGTGCTAACTAAAGGACCTAAACCCTTTTATATTTTCTTATATATATCTAAGTAAATTTATAAATAAATTAAAACTTTTAATAATAAATCTCTTAGTTTTAGTATTAATAAAGAATATAGTAAAATATAATAAGTAATATAAATTATAAAATTTAGTAAATTATTAAATCTTTATATATATATTATACTTACTAGTATTCTAGTAAGTATACTTATTTAAGTATTATTTTAACCCTTAAGCTTACTATATACTTAGTATTAAGGACTAGCTAACTTACCTTATAGTAATAGCTACCCTTAGAATAAATTAGTAGTCTTATTATAGCTTTCTTTATAAAGTAATAAATACTTTATAACTAGGAGTATAGTATAGTTACTACTATAAAATACCTAATTTCTTTAAGAGTTAACCTTAAATTAAGTAAAAATACTTACTAAACTTAAGTAAATTAATAAGTAAAGGAAAAGAAACTAATAAGAATTACCCTAGTAATAGTAAGTAAAGTAATAATAGCTTAAATTTAAAATCTAGCCTCCTAGGGCTTAAGTTATAATTTATAAAGAATACTTTTAGTAAGGTACTTTCTAAGTTTCTTAAAATAAGATACTATAAAGAGTAAGAGCTTTATTTAGTTAAATACTAAGCCTTTATAAAGCTTCTTTAATAAGTTAAGTAGTTTAGAAATACTACTTTAAATAAAAGGTATATATTTTCTAAAGCTAAATATTAGCTAAAGACTAATAGTATATAAGTAAAGTAATTAAAAGATAAAAAGTATTTTAAAAAAAAGGTTAAATAGTATATAAAATTATTAAAAAGGAAGCGCTTATAACTAAACTTAGGCCTAGTAAATTATCTAGTGTTTTTACTAGTGTACTTTACTAAGCCTAAGCTAGTATAAGTTTACCTTAGGGGATAAAGGCTTTAGGAATATAGCTTCTCTAGGAGTATTATAGCTTTTTATATAATACCCTAAGGTAAACTAAGGTTTATATATTTATAAGAATACTAGTATAATAGTTATTAGTAACTTATCTTAAAATATAAACTAAGGAGTTATTCTTATATATAAGTATTTAAGTATAAAACCTTTATATATAATAAAAGTAAATATAAGTAAAAGCTTTAGTATATTATTAACTAATCCTAATATTCTTAGATAAATTTAAGTAAGAGTATATAAGGCTAGACTTAAAAGAAAGTAAACTATACTTATATAAGGTAAAGCTAGAGAAAACTCTAGTAAAGGCTTATAATAGTTCTAATATATAAATTAATTATTAAATATAAATATAAGGGTAAAAGACTAATTAAACCTTCTAGTAGCTAGTTTTTACTAAAGTTTCCCTTAGAATAGTAATATTAATCTTAGTTTTATAAGGTAAAGTAAATAATTAAGGACTTAAAGGCTATATACTACCTTTATTTATTCTTAAACTTTAAATATATAAGAAGCCCTTATTACTTAATTAAATATAGGTATTTAAATATATTAATACTAGTAAGCTATTTTTAGTAAGTAAAACTAGTAATATAAGATAAACTAAATATAAGGTTAAGGTACTAAAGTAAATACTTATTAAATACTATAAAAGGTATTAGTATATCTTAATAATAAAATAGTAGCTATAGAAGTTAGAATTTACTAAGAATTATATAATAACTTACTTACTAAATATACTAGCCTTAAAAATAAATAATACTTAAGTATTTTACCTATACCTTACCCTTAAGGTAAAAATAAAGCCTTAAGAAGTAAGTAAATATAGGGATTAGTAATAAAGCCTAGGGCATAAGCCTAGGTTAAATAGCCTTTAGTATAAATCTTAGTAATAATAGTAAATACTTTAATAAAAACTTAAAGAACTAAAGTAAGAAAAGGTTTTATATAAATAGTAGTTAAATATAGGTTAGTTAATCCTAAGCTATAGGGAAGTTTTATTTTAAAGGTATACTTATATACTATCTAGTAAAAAGGAAGCTAATTAATATTCTAGTACTTAGATATAGGTTTTATATAGTAATATAACTAAATATAAAGATAATAATAAAGGCTTTAAGTAAAGTTCTTTTTTTTTCTTAATAGTCTCTTACTTTAAAATTAGTTTATCTAAAGATAAAGTTTAATAGCTAGAAAAGCCTAGCACCTTTACTAGGTTTAGTATGCTTTTAATATTCCTTAAAAATCTATAGGAAGAAATAATTCTTACGCTAAGTTATACTTATAACTATAGTAAGTCTCTAAGGTAAATAGCCTCTAGTTAATAAAATAATATAAATAAGAGAAGTTAGTAAAATAAATCTATAACTTTAGAAAAAGAATTAGCTCTAAGAGTTAAGTGTATTAAGCCTTAGAAGAATACCCTAGGAGTAAGTAATTACTAGCTAGGTAACTAGCTAGTAATAGCTAGTATTTAAGTGCTAATACCCTTAGTAAGCCTTAGCTATCTAGCGTATAATTAATAACTAACTTAGAACTAGTATAAATAAGGGGAATCTAACTATTTAATTAAAATATAGTATTATAATAGCTAGAAAGTAATGTTAATATAATATAATTTTTACCTAGTACTTTAAATATTAAAGTAAAGTAATTTAACTAAGTATAAGTAAATAATAAAAGTAACTATAACTCTCTTAAGGTAGCTAAATACCTTATTATTTAATTAGTAATATATATAAATAAATTAATAAGATTTCTACTATTCTTATTTACTATTTAGTAAAACTATAGCTAAGGGAATAGGCTTAGTAAAATTAGTAAGGAAAGAAAACCCTATTAAGCTTAACTCTAGTTTAATATTATAAAAAGATATAGGAGGTATAAAATAAGTAAGAGCTTTAGTGCTAGTAAAATACTATTACTTCTATTATTTTTTTACTTATTTAATAAAGTAAGGCTAGATTTTTATCTAACTTCTAGTTTTAAGGTCCTTTATAAGCTAACCTAGGTTAAAGATATTATTAGGTAAGGAGTTTAGCTAAGGTATTATATCTATTAAACTATAATATAAGTATCCTAAGGGGGGCTTATAAAGAATAGAAATCTCTAGTAAAATAAAAGGGTAAAAGTCCCCTTAATTTTGATTTTTAGTGTAAATATAAACTATAAAAGTGTAGCTTATTAATCCTTTAGTCCCTTAATATTTAAGGCTAGAAATACTAGAAAAGTTACTATAAGGATTAGAAATATTATAGAAATAACTTCTTAGAGAAAAAGGTCCTAGGCTAGGTTTTATTTACTATAGTCTAGTCTCTCCTTCTCTCTATAGCACTTAGGGAGATAAAGGGTAATATACCTAGATATAAAAAACTCTTACTAGGCACTTAGTATTACCTAGTAAGTTAATAACTTACTAGTTTTAATAATAAAGGTATAGTAAAAACCTAAGTAATAAAGATAATTTATAGCTAAGCTAGCTACCTTAAATACTAGGGATACTAGCTAGTTTAATGCTTACTAAGGTATAGGTTACACTAGGATTTTTTTATAGGGTTTTCCTTAATCCTAGTGTAGCCTAAGGTATAGGCTATACTTATATAAGAGAGTAATACTACTTACTAGTAATACTTACTAAGAAGTAGTATATACCTAGTAAGGCTTCTTACTAGGTATAGTATTATAAAACTAGCTTATAGTAGCTAAGTATTTATAGTAATATTACTTTTTAATCCTTTAATATTAGCTTTTCTTATTATACTAAAGTAAAATTTAGTAAGCATTAGATTATTTACTTACTAGAGTTTAGTTAGTAAGGATAGTTAGGTCTTAGATTAGTTTTAAGATTATACTAGCTAGTTAATATAGCATAGAACTATAAGGGCTATATAGTAATATAACCTAGATTAAGGGAGGCTAAGGCCTAGTAGCTATACTAATCCTAAGGGAAGTCTTACTTAAGTAATCTTTTAAGACTTTTATAAAGTATAGTAAGGTATAGGTAGTTTTCTTAAGAGATTACTTAAGGGATATGCTAGACTTATAGGAAACTAGGCTAAATATAAAGAACCTGTAATCTAGATTATTTAGAGGGTAATTAAGTATAGGAGGAAATACCTACTATAAGCCTAGTAAAATTATATAGTTAAGGAATAAGTTATCCTATGTAATTATTTAAATAAGGAATATAAGCTAGGTTTAGATTATTATAAGATAGGTTAGTTTTACCTTACTAATAACCTTACTATAATAGTAATTTAGCTTAGTATAAGAGGAATTACTAATTTAAATAATTAGTTTTTATGGCTATTTAACTAGGTAGTGCTGCAAAGCTACTATTTGCTAGATAATAGCTAAACGCCTCTAAGTTAGAATCCATGCTAGAACGCGGTAATACTGCCCGCATATATAAATAGATAAGAATAGGCTCTAGCTTAGCGTCTTAGTAAGCAATCTCTCCGCGGCGTAGGAAGCGCGTCGTGGTATTTTGCGTATTGTAATTTTAACACAAGCGGGGTCAAATCCTTTGCAGACGACTTAAGGGTGTACCCACTAGTTACACGAAGTTCAAAATTATACATGTTCGTTAGTTTTTTGAAAACAGCCACTCTTTTCAGTCCCTTTACTCCTACTATTATCTACTTGTTAA
>LCTT01000481.1:0-16049 GCA_001008265.1 Epichloe sylvatica | reverse complement strand
TTACTTCTTATATTATAACCTACTCTTAATAGTAGCTTTTATAAGTAAACTTAGTATAACTTATAACTTGTTAAATCTGTTAGCCCCTCTGACAGATTTGACCTAACAACGTGCAGAGCTAGCACGTAACACTAGGATCTAGTATATATAAATAAGGTTAATAATTTTCCTTTACTTCTTATAGAAGTCCTATAGGAATTATTAGTTATACTTTAGTACTAGGTTAGTTACTAAGAAAGCTACTTCCTTATTATTAGTATATATAAAAACTAGTAGCTAGTTATTCTCTAGTACTAAGTCTAGGGCTAGGCTAAGTATATATAGCTCTTTATTATATACTAAGAAGTTATATAAGAAGCCTAGGTATACTATCTTTATAATACCTAAGTTACTATAGTAAGCTATAGATTTTACTTACTTTTTTATTCCTAATTTATTAGTATATATATAAATTACTTCCTTATAAAAAGTCTTATTATATACTTTTACTATATATTCTTTTTTAAAGGTAATATATATATTAAGGAAGTTATACTATAGGGGTATAATAAATAGTTCTAGGGGCTTAGTTTAGACTTTATTATACCTTAGGTTACTAATAATCTAATACTTAGCCTATACTAGTAGGCTTTTAGGAGTATATATAAAGCTATAGAAGATTATTAAGTTTCTTATTATTAGTTTTACTACTAGCTTAACTATAGTTTAAATTATTTAAAATAAGATTACTTCCTTAGCTAGTAATATATATAGTTTTATATTTAAGGCTTCCTTATTAGTTATCTTCTAGTATTTAGTAATATAAGTTATAGCTTTTTTCTAGATTTATCTTAATACTATAACTACTAGGCTATTTTTAAGGTAAAGCCTATACTATACTAAATAAACTATAAGGAAAGTTAGGAGTATTATTACTTTATATACTAGTCTTATATACTTTATACTAATACCTTAATTTAAGTTTCTTAGGGAGCAAAGCTAGTAAAGTTTATAAAGTACTATACCCTTAGCTTATTAAATATAGGCTTTAAAGTTAAGTTTAGAATCTAGGGTAATACTTAGGATTTTATACTTCTTTAATAGTTTAATTTCTTAGTCCTTATAGTAAATTAGGTTTATAAGGGGGGGTGTTTTTTTTCTAGGCTTTAGGAAGTATATTAACTAGAATTTTATAGAGTTAAAAACTACTTTATATATTTAGGCCTATTTATTATAGATTTCTAAGGCTTAGGTAAGTGCCTTATAAATTTTTTCTTTACTTCCCTTAACTAGGATATTAGTATTATTAATTTATACTATTACTAGTTTTATTTCTTCTAGCTATTTAGTAAGGGTTATATTAAAGAAAAGGAAAATTAGGGGAGATATTAGTAAGCCTTATAGGATTCCTATTTATATAAGTAAGAGAAAGCCTTTATAGTTTAGAAGCTTAAAGGCTATTAATCTATTAGAGAGTAAGCTAGCTATAAATCTTAGGAGTTTACCCCTAATTATTCTTATAGCTAGATTATATAGTACTTTCTTATAGAATATATAATTAAAGGCTAAGCTAAGGTCTAGGAATACTATAGTAATATCCTTCCTTTTTATCTAGGCCTTATAAATATACTAGATAATTATATATAGTATATTATTAATTAATACCCCCTTTCTTTTACTATAGTAAAATTTAAGGAGAAGGTTATATTTATATATAATATATTAAAGCTAGGTAGTAATTACTACTTCTAGGATCTTACCTAAGAAGTTAAGTAAGGTAATTAGCTAGTATAATTTAGGTGATTTTAGGTCTTTTTTCCCCCCTTTCTTAAGGGCTACTATTATTAAGGCTTTAAAGTATTTTAAGTAATATTTAATATTAAGGTATATATTAAACAAAGCTATAATCTTTTTAATTTAGTTTTTCCTAAGGTCTCTTAGGTTTACTTATCCTATAGCCTCTTTTAGTGCTTTATTAGGGAGTTTATTAAGTTCTAAGGCTTTCTTAGCTACTAAGTAATATATAGCTTCTTTAACTTCCTTTTTTATAATAAAGGGGAATTTAATAGGCTTTAGGTAGTTATTATATATATTTACTATATTTACCTCCTTTAAGGGGGGGAAGAAAGTAGCCCTTAGTGTTTTTATAATATTATTAAAGGTAATTACTTTAGTATTATTAGGTTTAGTAAGAGAGTTAATTCTTACTAAGGCTAATCTTTCTTGGTAGTATTAGGTTTAGTTTATACGTTACTATAGTTTATCTTTATTTTCTATAGCTTTTAATACTTATACTTTATATTTATTTATTCTTTATTTCTTTAGCTTCCTTTTATATTCTTTTCTCTTTTTTATATAAAGCTTATTATTTTCCTAAGTATTATTCCTAGACTTTTACTAGTATAAAGATTAGTAAGCTTTATAGATTTCTATAAGCTTAGGGGTCTAGCCTAATTTACTATACCCTAGCTTTAGTCTCTTAGTATTAGTAAATTTTACTATTACTAACTAAAGTACCTTAATTACTATACTAGTATACTTATCTAAGTCTTTTAGTATATTTAGGTTTATAGGTAATAGTATTTTACTAAGGAGATTATAAAGTATATTTAAGTCTAGTATAGCTTACTTATATACTATTTTCTCTTTAAGCTTAGGAAGTATTTATATTAGTATTATAATTTCTATTAGTACTAGGTAGTAGTCTAAGAGATTTTTAAGTCTTTAAATTATACTATAGCTTATTATTTAAGTATTAGTAAAGATAAGGTTAATTACTAAGTCTCTTTAGATAATATTAGATTTATAAATTCCTAGCCTAGTAATAGTATCTTTTAGTATTAAGTATTTAAGTTCTAAGGCTTTTATAAGAGTAATTAAGGCTACTTCTCTTAGGTTTTACTTTATCTTTGTTTACTATTTAAGGAAGTAAGTATTAAAGTCTTTTATAAGAATTATTATATTTCTTTTAAAGCCCTTATAGATTTTAAAGCACTTATTTATTGATTTTTAATTTTTTTTGGGGTCATTAACTGTGGCTAATGCATCTAATTTTCAAGGAACCAAAAAATTACTAGCAATACCCAGCTAGTGCCACATGTAACAACCAAATTTAATAATTACCGCAGAAGCACTTATTTATAGTAGTAGTATTATTTGCCTTAGTAAGTAACTAATAGGTATTAATATATAAAGTCTTAGTAAATTAGTGTATAAATTTAACTATATATATAAAGGCTAAGTTTTTTACTATTCTTTATAATTCTTAGGGGATATATTTATAAATAAAGGTAGTAATTCTAAGGGATTTTTCTTCTATTATAATTAGGTAAAACTCTCCTATAACTTCTTTATAAGTAAGGCTATTATAGGTATTTTACTAAACCTCTTAGAAGCTTATAATATTTAGTTATTTAAAGTTAAAACCTAGGGTTTCCCTTAGGGTTACTATAGCTATTATTTAGGTATTAAAGTTATTAGTATAGTTTTATTAAAGTAGTCTTAAGGGGAGGGGGTTATTATTTTTAGATATTTTAATACTTTTTAGCCCTAAAATATACCTTTAATTCCTTTATAAATAATTTATTTAAGTTATTAAAAGGTTTATTAATATATAAGTAAAAGTATACCTTACTAATTATAACTTAGTAAGTTCTAAGGGTAAAGTTATTAATATTTACTAGGATTTATAAGTATAAGGTTTTTAGTTTCTTAGCCCTTAGGCTTTTAAATAATAATTTAACTATTATTATACTTTAGTATAAGGGTTAAGGCTTTTTAGCTTAATAAGGGTTAGATTATATAGCTTAGCTTAGTCTTAGCCTCTTTATTCTTATTATAATATAAGGGGTTTTTAATATCTTAGTTTTCTAAAGATAGTTTAACTTAATTCTTCTAAGAATAGTATTAAGTTATTTATATTTCTTCTCTAAGTAGTCTTTTAGGTTTATTACCTTTAGGATATTATTTTCTCTTTATTTTATAACTAGGCTTACTTATAGGGTTACTTTTTAAAGAATATTCTTAGCTTTTTATACTATTTTTTTATATTTATTACTTAGGTATTTTCTTTTTTTTTATACTAAGAGGGTAAGTAAAGCTTATTAGGTAGCTAGGTATTATTTTAAGTCTTATAAGAATTTACCCCTTATTCTTAGTATTTAGGCTTTAGGGGTTTTAGCTAAGGCTAAATTCTCCTAAGGTAGGATTTTATAAATTAGGAAATTAGGCTTTACTTTAGTAAGGGCTTATAATATTATTATTAATATTATCTTAGTTAAGTTTTTTATATTTCCTATTAAGTATATTAAAAGGGTTAATAAGCTAGTCCTTAGTTCCTAGTTACCTTAGTTATATTATCCTAGGTTACTTTATAAGTAAGGTTTAGGAATATATTACTATAGTATATTTTATAGCTATAAGGTTAGTAAGTTATAAGGGATTAGATATTTATTTAGTAGTAGTTTTCTATACTATAAAGTATTTTTCTTTATTACCTTCTAGTATTTATATCCCTTATAGTTAGCTTTATAGCTATTATAGTAATTTAAATATTTAATTTTAGTTAATAAATATTTAAAGTTTTTATAAGGCCTTATATAAGTTATATATATAGTAAGTACCTAGTAATAAGTTTCTTAGTAGCTAAATTTAATATAGTTAAAGTATTATAGTATTTTTATAAAGCTATAATAAATCTTATATTATTTAGGTTAGCTAGTTTATAGTATTCTAGTATTAAGGAAAAAGTTAGCTACCTAAGGGTTATTAAATCTTACTATTATAAATAATTTTACTTTATTTCTTTAATTATATAAGAAAACCTAGTAAATATAGTTAACTTAAATAGCCTTTTTAATCTTATAAGTAATATAGTAGTTTTTTATAGCTATTCTTATTTTAATAATTTTCTTCCCTTTATTACTTATATTCTTATAAGTAAGAATTCTATAAACTAAAACTTTAAATAGTATTTTTACTATTCTTAGGTTTAGTCTTAGTATTCCTAGCTATATAAAATAGTTTATTTTAAAGTAAAGTTAATTCTTTTTAATATAAAAGTAAATTTTAATATTTTCTAAGAGAAGTAACCTAGCTTTTAAAACCCTAATATTAGTATAGTTTTAGAGTTAGTAATTAATTAAGTCCCTTAGGCTATAAAGTCTTATATATACCCCCTTAAGGACTTAATATTAGGCTTTACTTTTTAGGAGTTTAATTCTAGTATAAAGTTAAGTATTAGCTTTTATAAAAGTAGTATTTACTAGGTATATTATAAGGGACCTTAGGGCTTAACCTTAAGATTTTATTATAATCTAGTATTAACTTACTTTAGTATTAAGATTAGATTATTTATTAGGATTATTCTAGGGGTATTACTAGGCTTTAAGTTTAAGTATTTAGCTTTTTATATCTTAGAAAATTACTTTAATATCTAGGCTATTATTCCTAGGGGATATACTTACTTAAAGAACTAGTATAAAAGATTTAATTAGGTTTTAAATTACTTTTTTAAAGACTATATATTCTTTTTATTTACTTATTTATTTAGTAAGGTTTACTACTTTACTTTATAGTATTATAATAAGATAGTCTAGTAAGTTATAGGTAGTATTTATACCTTAAAAATTTCCTTAAGGAGTTTATATTATTACTAGTATTAGGTTTAAGGTCTTAATAAGGGAAGTAAAAGTTAAAAATAGTATTATTTTATTCCTATAGGTTTATAAAGTCTTAAGGTGAAATTTTAAGGTAGTGTAGGCACTTTTTTGTGGTAAAATTAGGATTTTAAAAATTTTTCTGATGGTTATGTAGAAGTTTTTGCTAGACTGCTAGACTGCTGGACTGCTGGACTGCTGGACTGCTGGACTGCTGGACTGCTGGACGGACTTTGTCAACGAAGCTTCCGGCAGACGCAGTGGGGCCCTTTCCACCGCCATCCACCGCCACCCACCGCCACCCACGGCCCATCACCGCCAGGCCAGGGGAGTGAGTGAGTCCTCCAGCCCCTGTCAAGTCGGCAGGACTCGAGGTGGGTCGACCTGCTTTCGCGGCCCACCATGGTGCGTCTTTACGCTAGCCTCTCGCTAGCCTCTCGCTAGCCTCTGCAGCTCCCGCGAAACGCGCTGGGTTTATCCCCCCATCCACACCTGGTCTCTGGCTGCTCCTTGTTCTCTGCGTGCTTGCGCCTGTCCGTCCTTCCATCCCCCATCCCCCCCTCTCACCCTCACATCCACCGCCACCATGCAAGTACAATGTATGTACAGTGAGTGGTGTACGCACTCCCACTGCACAAACCCATACAAACTGATGCTCCTCCACCCCCCCGGGCACCCTGGGCCGACTCCTCTCCTTCATCTTCATTCCAGTCCCTCATTCTGCATTCTGCTGTCGCAATCCCCATCTGTGCGCATCCGCCAGTGGGCAGAGCTGCTCCTGATTAGAAAAAGAAAAAAATTCTTGCTGCTGCATCGCAAACACGCCGCTCTCCCGCTCTCTCCCGCCGTCTCCCGCTCTCTCCCACTCTCCCGACCTGACGACGATTGCTCGTTCATCCATCATCGCACGCACACCTTGCGACAGTCGCCGAACCAAAGAAACCCTCATCATCACCGCCCCTTTTGCGCCATCCCTTTGCGACGACCTGCCTTGACGACCTGCCTTGACGACCTGCCTTTTCTTTTCCCCACAAGCTCCGCGCACGACTTATGAAGCAGTAATAATCGTTTCCGCCATTCTTCGCTGAAGCGCATTCAACAGCTTGTCGCGCGGCCCGACTCGGCGACAGAAACTTCCGCAATCCAGTCGCGACGACAGCAACCAACAAACCCGACCGGCGCTTCTCTAGTCTCGCGACCACATTAGCTGGAAGCTACTTGAGACATTGCAATTGAAATTTCGAAGCTTTGGCGCGTGTTCTTTTTTTGGAAAAGCCTCCAATACTTCGAGTCCCTTCTTTTCCGCGCTGTCGTACACCCCTTGCCTTGAAACTTGAAACTCCCGTGCGCCTCGTCAAGACAACAGAAAGATCCTCTCCTCGCCCCCCTTGCCCCCCTAAAATCGTCATCGCATACCAGCACAGCATAGATATACACATAATGCCTCCATCTGAACACTTTCGCGCACGCCCCAGGCGTTTGCGCCAATCCCCAGCACCCAAGACCCCCGAACCAACAAGCAAAGGCCAAGCGCAACAGCCTCCCTCGCCACCACGACTGAGATTTCGCTTGCGGAGGCGGACCGCCTCGCAACTCAACGCCCCGACTTCGCAGTTTCTTGCTTCTGTCGCTGCCGCCGACGTTCCCGTCCCCAGTATCGAGGAGCCGCAAATTTATGACGACCAAGATATGCTCAGCATCGCTTATCCCGCTCTTCCTCAGCTTGACCCATTCGACGACATTCTCTTGACGGAAGAGTCAAGTCGGGGCCGGACCTTTTCGCCGCCCAAGACTCCGGGCCCCGGTCTCGCGCCCTCATTATCACCAAAGCAATTTCCCGATTGGTCGATAGACGGTACCTTGAGCAGCCTCGAATCCAGTCCCGAGTATGAAAGCAGTCGACCTTCCACAGCGCGGTCCACACAAACAAGCTCTTCGCTGTTCAGTCGGTATTCCTTGGCATCAGACGATTTGAGTCAGTGTGCCAGCCCCGAGAGCGAGCGCAATGGACGATTCGGTCGTTTTCTTGCACCGGGAGACGCTGATTACAAGACCAACAAGCCGCCAACACGCCCTGCCAGATGCGCCCAGTCTAGAAGAGCACCTTGGACCAAGCCCATGAGCCAACACCTGTGGTCGACATACATGACATACCTGCAAGACCCCAAGGTGACTCCTTTCCGGGTTGGCAAAAGTGGCATCCCTCCCTCGGGCGTGTGCATGCGAGTGGCGAGAGAGGCCAAGAGAAGCTGGAAGGGCTCGCGACCCCAGGCCAAGCCAGGAAACAAGAGCGGCAGCTCCACGCCGATGCCGATGCCGATGCCGATGCCGACGCCGACGCCTGAATCCGCCGGCCCCTATATCGAATGGCCGCACACTTGCGCAGCCACAAGAGGCCATCTCAGGGAGCTCTGCAAAGCTCACAGCGCGTCCGCTGCACGACACATTCAGTACCTTTCCCACAGCCCAACCCCGTTCGGCAAGACGGCCCATCGCTTCTGGACCCGCCGATCAGTGCCGGCTCCATCACCTTCGGTCTTTTCTGCCTCTGACATGGCAATGTCCCTGACCGTCAGCACGGCGGACTCGATGCAAATCCAGGGGCCTCTAGCTCAGTTGACGAGCTCGCAGCTTGAGCCTGCTGCTGCTCCGTCTCCGCCGCCGCCGCCGCCGTCGCCGTCGCCAGCGGAACCCCCCGCATTCACTTTTGGCGGTGACTTGTTGCAGCAGTCCCGGCCACCTCGACTCGGATCGCCGTTCATGGCTAGAAGCTATGGACCCAGCTCCTCTGGGGGGGCGGGTGGCGGCAGTCTCGGCGAGAGCTCCGAGGTCCAGCGACAATCTCGCACCGTTGGCACGCGCCGCGGTCTGGCATCGCCGGTGAGACTGGACCAAAGCCGAAGCAGCACACAGAAGCGCAGGTCGAGACAAACATCCGTCCCGGAGCCGCGGCGAACCAAGCGGCCCAGTCTCGGGTCAGACTTCTGGATCGATCCATCAGTCCACCAAGAGGCCGAGTGCGCTTCTCCGCTCGCGGAATTCAGCTCAACCGACTCGAGCCTGCGCGACAATCTGTTCGTACCCCGAACAAACCTGCAGGAACTCTTCGAGTCTTCCAATCCCACACCCGGCCCGACTGGCTCGGCGCGCTTCCCCACCACCACCGCCGCCGCCGCCGCCCTGGCCTCATCACAGACGGTTCCCGCCAGACTAGGGTCCCCGTTTGCCGCCAGAACAACGAGCCACTCGTTCCCGAATCGACACTACCGAGTCTCCTCTCTCGACATCGGCGCCATCTTCCGCCCATTCGCCACCGTGCACCAACCAGGGGGGGAAAGGCCCAACAACCATGTCGGAGCCGCTCCCACTTCCTCCGCCTCTACCAAGACGCCCCTCGTCAACCGTCTGGCGTATATCGATGAACGCCTCAAGGACTTTCGCCGCCGCGGCAAGAACAGCCGTCGATCAAAATCACCCTTCTAGACGACGAAGCCCTCCCCACGCGCAACCTACCCCCCCCCCCCCTCCTACGTCACCACATTGTCCCGAAATGGGTCAACGACACTTTTCACGAACCAAGAAACATACCATTCCGTGCTCCAACCGGGTCCGGCATCTGACAATTCTCCAATTGGAACAAGATGCCATCTCGGTCCGAGCACGATACAACTAACGACTGAACGAACGACTGAACGACAGACCATAGAGGGTCAACAGACCTCACATCGGCGACTTGTTTCTCTTTTCTTCCCTTCATATCTACTCCGTGTTTTTCCTACGACGCGGTTCATGGCCTGGCCCCGTAAGGCGGGACCTCGCCAGGCCCGGCCCGCTGTCGTCGAAAGGTGTATACTTTCCGGGGCAGCCTCGGTACATTCCACTTTTCATGTTTTTCGTGTGTTGAAGCTGGTTCGGAACTTGTAGCGAGTAATGTACAGACGACGGGAGATGAATAAAGGAGAGCATCCCCTCCTGTCCCGGAATATATAATGCATGACTGACCGTTCGATTTGGGCGCGGCGCTACTTTGTGAACTTGTGGCGCAACTGACGTGTTTGTTTGTACCTGTGATTACCGTTACGCCTTGAGTTTAGGCATGTGGGAGTGGATGATGAACTTCCCATCAGGCCCTTTTGTAAAAGAACCCCTAGTAAGAAAAAGTTCTGATGGCGTCATGTTTTATTGGACATTATCTACTATGGTGCGTGTAACTACTTGACCCGGCCATGGTGTACGCCTTGATATGGGGGACTTGTTACCGTTCGTCATCGACGCCTCGACTCGGCCCACTGCCGGACGTCGACTTGAAACCATGGTAGTCGCTGCTGCTGCTGCTGCTGCTGCTGCTGCTGCTGCTGCTGCTGCTGCTCGCCCGTCCGCGACCCTCGCTGTGCGGACACCGGCCCTCCCCCACCGCCGCGCGATGAGAGTGGAAAGAGCACTCTCTGAAGCCGAACAGGCGCTGGTCGTTGCGAAGCTTGTTTGCCGAGATGCGCAGCTGCGGGTTCTTGCAGCGGATATCCAGTCCCGCCGACGTCATGTTGCCCACGTGTGTGGCATGGTCCGAGGCAAAGTCTGGGAGGGACGCGAAGAGAGCTTGGAAGCGAGCCGGGTCCGAGGTTGCGGCGTCCTGCGGGTGGAACTTGAGCGCCTGGTGGTCGGGGACGGTGAGGGAGAAGGCGACCATGGCGACGGCCCAGCGACGGACGCGCACGGCGGGGGCGGCCTCGCATTGCGTGTAGAGATATCTGATCAGGGTGGGCGGCACGTCCCAGTCCAAGTTGAGATAGAGGTCCTGCAGGGCGTCCATGGCCAGATCCTGGAGCTTGTGGAGGTCGAGATGGGAGGCGAAGAGGTGGAGGCGTACCATGGCCCAGTGCATGTCCTGAGCAGCTTGTTGGCTCGTGTCGTGAGCCGTGGCGATGGATTCGTCGAGGAAGCGGCGGAATGTGCGCGGCGAGTGAAGCCATTGAATGAAGAGAGAAAACACGGTGGCCGATTCGTTTGGTAGCCAGAGGCGAATGGGCGTCGTCTGGACATCATCTTGCAGGCGGTCGGAGAAGAAGGGGGACGCCTCGCATAGAAGCGTTTTGTTGACACTGAAGGGATGTTGCTTGGGCCCGATGAGCACCGTTGCCATGTCATCTTGGCGTCGTGGCCATGTTGGTGGTGTCGGCTTCGTCGGTTTCGTCGGTTTCGTCGGCTTCGTCGGCTTCGTCGGCTTCATCGGCTTCGTCGGTTTCGTCGGTGCCAACGAGATGCGCCATTCAATTCGGTTGATGGGCACCATGGTACGTACCGTTGAACGACGGGCTCGGTAGCAAGGGAACGCGTCCTTCTTTTTTGTTTGTTCCTGTCGTCCTCTTTTCCATGTATAGAATCAGAAAGAGACTTGATCAAAAGATGTAATCGGAAGATGAGATCGGGAACCAAGCGGCTGCGTGGGAGCCAAGACGGGAGGGGGAGGATGCACTGAGGTTCAAGACAAGTGTGCCAAACATTTCACGGACACTTGGGGTGTGATCCACGGACACTTGGAGATTGTGCCATCTTCTCGTCATGACCCGTGTCGGGATTCGGGAAACACGTCAGGTTCGGTTTCACGTCCCAGGGCCAGGCTGTGCGCTTTGAAGTTGGCCGACACAGAGGAAAGAACAGAAGAAAGCTCTCCTGCCTGACTGGTCGGTCGGTGCCTTCTGCTGGTTCCCCCGTCCCCTCCCCCTCCTCGATTCACCCACCGTTCGTTGCCGCCTCTTTTCCATGAATAGATGATACGAGCCGCCATAGCCAGGCTTGACTTGTCCTACCGTGTCTGGTGTTTTGATAATTCAATGGTATTTCGTCTTGGTAAATCCGATTGACTAAAATGCCGACCAAGTACTTCAAACATTTCACGACCCAGTCAAGCAGGAATCATCCATGGTAAACTCATTTCATAATTTCATCATCATGTACTTGTTGGACTAAAAAGAAGAAGAGTCTGTTGAAGAGACCATTCAAATGTCCATTCCACTACTCTCAGATCCCACTACCCAGTGCCCACCCACCCCAGGGGCCCATGATGCCCAGTTTATTATCCTGCTAATGTGATCCCGCTAGCCCCCCCTATGGTGCCGTTTCAAAACGCCAGTGGCTGGCTGATATGCTTCAGATCAATGACCGCGTGTTTTAGCCTCTGCAAAAATTCTAAATCATCCCGAGTCCTGACGTGCCCCGTTCAGTCGCTATGATTTCTCCGAAACAACTTAGCAACCCGCGCACGATACCAGCGGCGCCTTCGAATCATGTTAAACAAAGTAGGGAAAAGAGCAAAAGACCTCAAGAAGCTGACGCCCAATGGAACGCCCAATGCAACCTCATCGCCAACATTATGCTTCTTGCGGCAAGATGGAAGGAATATCGTCATCGCCTCCTCCCTCCGTGTCGCTGTCAGAGTCAGTGTCAAATGCATCATCAACGTCCATCGGGTCATTTGGCGTCCCACCCACGCCCGACGCATTCGACACCTTGGCAAGATGAGGCTGTGCCGTCGCCGTTGCCATTTCTGCCGCTGTGTCGGGCGGTTGGGCAACAGTCGGCTGATGTGACTGAGACGTCGCCGTTGCCATTGCTGCCGCCGTGTCGGGCGGTTGGGCAACAGTCAGTTGATGTGACTGAGATGTCGCCGTTGCCATTGCCGCCGCCGTGTCGGGTTGCTGGGCAACAGTCGGTTGATGTGACTGAGACGTCGCCGACGACGTCGTAGGGTCGACATGCTCAGCTGTACCAGCCGAGTTGGCCAAACCGCCCATTTTTTCCACGGCGACGCTCATGGGCGAAATGACAGCTGGTTTCAAACCCTCAGATAGCGTCGTCCCCGACGGTTCGCCCTCCATATCCGTTTTCCGCCTTTTACTGGCTGGCTCTCCACTCGTGGCCTGCGAAGCATCGAAAGTGGGGGTGGAAGTCAGAGACAACAGCATCCGGTTGCGCTCCGCTTCAATTTCAGCTCTGGGGCGCCTCTCCCGAAGTCTGATGCCATACTTCTTCCGCGTTAGGCTCTGTTTGGTGTTGAATCTATTCTTTAGTTTGGCGAGCTCGGCCTCACGCTCTGTGGGGGAGAAGCTCGGGTTTGCCATGGCTCGCTTTATTTCATTGATATACTTTTCCTCAGCTTCCTTCATGGCAGCATCAAAAAA
The DNA here is from genome assembly GCA_001008265.1 of Epichloe sylvatica. Lineage (NCBI taxonomy): Eukaryota > Fungi > Ascomycota > Sordariomycetes > Hypocreales > Clavicipitaceae > Epichloe > Epichloe sylvatica. The sequence goes on along the minus strand of LCTT01000481.1, from coordinate 3,235 downwards.
GCCCCTGTCCCGCGGAGAAAGATGAGCGTAAGCGTCAGCCGTCTTTGACTGCGACAGAGGCGTCAATGATGCACTGCTCGGCGGTGGCAAACCGCCGGCGTTCACTGCTCGAAATGTAGCGTGTCCCGTCTTTTGATTTGGTGGTGTATTCATGTGAGCTGATGCCATCTGCTGGCTTGGCGTCGACCCTGCTCCCCGGCCACGATAAAATCCTGCAAGTGCCGGAATAATCATGGCAACATCCTCGTTGATGTAATGGCCACAGACTTGCAACTTGATGTGATACACCAAGCCACCGCTATTGGCAAATGTTGCCCCGCAGTGTGGACAAATGTCTCGGTTGATCCGGTCAAAGGTTCCCAAATTTTCACACCCTTTCTTCATCTTGTGCTAAGAAGAAAATGAGCCATGGCTTCCGCGAAGTGACGAAAGAAGGATATATCGTTGGACTTACGTGACGGAGTGCATGCGCCCCAGAACACGGGCGAGCACAGGTACTGCAGCACATGATATCATGTACCCTGTTGTTTTGTCGTGATGAGTTCACCGATGGGAATTGCGCGTGGGTGCTCATCTGGTTGGTGAACATTTGTTGTGGCGGGTGAGAAGACCTCATCTGGTTGGTGTACAAGGGTTGTGGCGGGTGAGAAGACCCGTTTCTTTGTGCTGGGGTTTGCGCCAGGTCGGGCTTCAGGTGCGGGATGACATGCTCGGTGCCGTCTCTTCTTTCTTCCACTGTATCCCTCTCATCGTAACCAAGACGGTCTGCCTTTGCGAGTGCGTTGACGAGCGAGCGCGCTCGGATTGTGCTTAGCCGTTTGTCCAGCGCTTGATCCAAGAACTCATTGCTGAGTTTGGGAAGAAGTATATCTGAGACCCTGTCCAGTGTTTCCATCGTCACATGGCCGAGAGCACTGCGGAATGAAGAATTGACGAGTTTTGCGCCAAATTTTCGAATGCTATCATCCAAAATCGCCGGACTAGCTTGATGAAAGACTGTATTCAGCTGCAACAGCAACTTAGTTCATAGATCCAATCATTCACGATGCATAGAGCTTCTTGCACGGAAACGTACCAAAAATGCGAAATGGTATTCTGATCCCAGCAACGTCACTTCATGTGTGTCCCGAATTGCTTGTCGAACTATGCAGGGATCGGTGGTTTTGAACAAATGGATGAGGGTTTGATATGGTGTCGACTCAGTCACAGAAGCGGCACCAGCTCTTGGTGATAAGAACGTCGACGGGCTTGCATTCCTAGTGGGGTGCTGTCCATGGCTCATCTGAGGTTGATGCTGTGGTCCCTCAGAATTTGGTGAGCGACTTGCTTGTGGGTTGGGCGCTGGTGACTGCGAGGTTTGAGAGCCCGTTGGCGGAGGAAGGTGATGATGATGATGCTGATAGAGGCTGGCAGCTGCTGATACCGGGGCAGATAGAGCGGGTGCAGAAGTTGGCGCCGACGCATCGACTCCTCCACCCGACGCAGACGAAGCCATGAGAGATATCTTTCCGGCAGCAGAGCCCTGTCCACTTGCTCCTAAACAGAGTGTAGAGGCCTCGTCGACGATCGACTGGTTGCAACAGGTGGCAACACGAAAGCAGATGAGTGCAGGCGACGCCTCGGACAAGTGCTTGACTTGTCGTAGCTATGATAGATCCACAAAAGACCGCCACCTCAAAGACCTCCCAAAGTCGGTCACGAGACGAAATGAGACAGGCCCGTAGATCGCAGCCTGATGTCGAGATTAGTCAAGTTATTTAAAGGCAGGCACATTTGTCGTTGCATTATCGTGGAAGGTACAGGGGAGAAGATCAAAACGGGCGGAAGAAAGAAGCATAACGAATCAAGCTTCATCTGAGTGAAGGAGGGTAGGTTCGCGAACACCCTTCTAGCAAATCACGAGGCGACTCACTGGTGTAAGTTGAGTGCAGACTGTGCCCCACTTGCACGACTTTTTCTTTTGAGCCGATGTTTTGACTCGGAAGGAAGGAAGAAAAAAAGCGCGATTGTAACTTTGCAACGCGCCCACAAAGAAAATGTAACCCTCCGCGCACTCGGCACAGATGCTGCGGTAAAGCCAGCAGAGTTTCCCTGGCTGGGTGGCGAAAAGTTGTCGAACGCGTCAAATACGTAGACGTCCGTCTGGTATGATAACAAATGAGCAAGGTGTACTTACTCAGGTGACTCTGGGGAGTGAAAGATTGGCCAGGCTGCCTAAAAGAGAGAGGGGGGCTGCCTTGGAGATAAATGAATGGGGAAAATAATTTTTTTAAGCTAGTGACCGAAAGGGCGGCCACTTTCTGCCTATATAATCAGGCAGCTGGGGTTTCGAGCCCAAATTTCAGTCAAGGTCATTTACGCTAAGGACAGTGTCATTCACGCTAACGTTAAGGTCATTTACGCTAGGGGTGGATGATTGGATCATTGGCAACTTGGGCGCTTGGTTGTGGGGACCAGCTGAAATTAAAACGTACGGACTAATCCGTACTCCTTACGGAGTACATACAAATTGGATTAATGAATACTCCGCAGTCGCTACCAAATGGAGAAGTTCTGTCCGATACAAGTGGAGTAGCTTCCGCAGCCAACAGGGCAGGCAGGCAGGCAAGAGGCAGGCAAGTTAGAGGGTGGGTTAGTGCCTCGCACCTTCCCCCCTTCTAGCTTAAAAGCCTAGCAAAAAAAAAAATTATTAGAAAGGCATTACCCTTTATCTTCTAGTTAACTAAGCTATAGTTAATTAAAAAGTCTTTATTTTTAAATCCTTTCTTTTTAGTAATTATACTAGAAAATATAATAAAACCTAAGCTTTCTAAAGTATTTCTAAAGCTAAAAAGGTTTTATTATTACTATATTAAAGTAAGACTAGTTAATAGTTATTTTTATTTATCTTTAATCCTTATTATTATTAAAAGTATAATTCTTATATTTATTTTTTTATTATTTTAAAGTACTTAAACTAAGGAGAGTTTTAGTAAAACCCTTAAATAGTAAGGGTATATTCCCTTAAATTAAGTTTTACTAGATTATTATTACTATAAAGTATTTTAGTAAAGAAAAATTACTTACCTTATAGTAAGATAAAAAATAATATAATATCTTAACTTACTTAATTTTTTAAGAAACTTATATTTTTATTAAAGCCTAGTATACCTAGGGGGTTTTAGCTAATAATAAATTATAAACTTCCTTTATCTTAAGATATTAGGATATTTAATAGGTTAATATTTATAAGTTA
>LCTT01000480.1:0-16073 GCA_001008265.1 Epichloe sylvatica | reverse complement strand
GGTGGGGGGTGTGGGGGTGGTGGGGGGGTGGGGGGAGGGGGGGGGGTGGGGTGGGAGTGGCGTGGTGGGGGGGGCGGTCGGGGTGGGGTGGTTTCTGTCCAAACCCAAACCCGAACTAGGCCAGGAGCCAGGAGCCAGGTCGCCGGCCCAAGCCCTGCAACAGCAAGAACGACCCCCAGCCCCACATGCCGGGGCGGCTGTGCCAAATTCCAATGTACAATACGGATTAGCCCGTATTAATCCGTACATATTAACATATCATGTACAACGGTACATACCGACTACTCCGTACTCCGTAGTTCACGGGCCTTCGTCAGAAACTGCTTCAGGTTTCACCTTCCGCACAGGTGAATCGCCACGTCGCTTTGTAGACAAAATGGTGTAGATGGATGCTGCCCAGGCAAGCAAATTTGCAGCTTGTATTCTGTTCGGCGAAGCAGTATTATGCCGCCGAATGTCGACATCTACATGTAGAATGGTAGGCTGGGAACCACTTCACGTCCGCGTCTCGTCAAGCTCGTAAAACATTCAACGCCGACGACAACCTAGACCAGAGACCAGACATCACCCCGACCGTCCAATGCCCCCCATTTCCACTCCTTTCCGTGAGCTTCCTTGCTTCTGAGCCTCGGATGGTCAAGGCTCATGTCCGTGTGTTCCACAAAGGAATTACATGACCCATCTCATCTGTGTTTCAGCAACTTGGGCTGTAGAGAGTCCCACGATTCTCCACGCATCCAGGCATGAGTGCCTTGAAAATTATGTACAGAATGGGTATCAGTCAATGATATACCTCTCCATCCAAGAGGGCTCTATTTTTCTAAAGTGAAAGACGCTAGGCCCCGCCTACATGGCGACGCCGATATGTGGCTTCCCAAGCCGTGCATCATCTTTGCCAAATGTTGCCGTACGCTCCAACGGCTGTTCGTCTTGGTTTTGCACTGGTGTGCTTCCTAGTGACCAGGTCTTTGGCACCACCGTCCGATCTTCATCCTCGGTGTGCCAAGTCGATATACTGTCGAATGATTCATGACTGCGCCGCCCAGATGGTCCAGTCACAATCTGATAAAAGCCATTGTTGCCTTTGACCGGCTTCGGTTTGTTCGTAACTGATTCAAAACTGGCATTCTTTGCCGTTTCTTGACCCGGAAACAACCATGTCGATACAGCGGAGAACGATTTTTTTTTCCGTAGAGGTGGTCGAAATACAAGAGGAAGGGGAGGAGGCAAAGGCCCATCATGGCATGTTTGGGGAACTCGAGACTTGCCGGCTTTTTTGCCTTCTTGAATGTCTTCGTGAACCAAGATCCTTCGATAGCTCGCAGTTTGCGGCCGCTGCATGTCCGCGTTCAGACGCTCGGCGAATGATGGAGCTGCTGGCGGCAGGGCCGGAATAGAAGGCATGGGCTCTAAGTCTGGATCTGTTAGAGCATGTCACGAGAAAACTCAGTCCCGCAGGCAACCCTTTGCCGAGGGGTAGCCTTTGTGGAGGTCGAAGGAACATACTGGGCATAGTATGGGCCATCGAGTGTGAGATCGATGGCCAACTACTGGCATAGAGGCTTTGTCGTTCGACTGCATCATCAATCTTCTTCTGTAAGTATTCCACTTCGATGAGACCACTTGCGACACGCTCCCTGATAGTATCAACCTCGGGAGCAGTATAAGCTCTGGCCCGATATTTTGACTTGGCTGGAATTCGTGGTCGAAGGACGCTGTCCTGCGTAGTCGATGGGCCATCTACCAGCTGTCTCCGGGGAACATGAAACGACGTGGAGGAATGGCTACGCTGCCGAGACAACGGATGGTCCTGCTCTGACCGCTGAGCGCAATAAGCCGGCGGCGGTGGAGTGATTATGCTGGGAAACTCAAAATGGGGTAGGATTGGCGATATACGATGATCCGGCAAGTATATGCCAAGTTCCAAGGGATGGTACTTCTTCTCTAGCGTCACAAAGTCATCGGAAGCTGATTGACATGGCCTCGATAGTGATTGGACATGGGAAGAGCGCATGCCAAATTCGAACCGAAAAGAGCCTGACTGAACGTGTCGAAAGCGCGACGGTGCAGAGATGAGCGGCCGGCGCGATGAACTATCTGACCAAAATCGGCTCCTCTTTGTAAAGCTTGTGCGACTTGAGGCAAAGCTCTGTCTAGTGAGCCCTTGTGTTTTTTTCGGGTCGGAATCTTGAAAATCAGACTCAGAACGACCAACAGGCCTAGGATCAAAGGTTGGTTGGTTGTTTACAATTTTTGATGCGTGTTTTTCGTTGCCTGGCAAAGAGATTAACCGTCAGTGGCTCATTCGGGCAAGCATTCTTCTCAGGCTACGGCAGCAGCAGGGGAATATGGACATGAGGAACGCAATGGCTCACATACCGTCAGGGAACTCAGCTTCAAAGCAAGAGCCAAAGGGAGTCAAGCAAACCATCATGGCTGAAAACCAAAACCCTGAAGGTTCTGGGGGGGCACTAATCGAGCCTCTCATACTAGAGACAATATATAACAATGGCTTCCCGACATGCCTAGACAACGTGTTCAAGAAGCGCGTGGGAAAAAGCGAAGAATAGGAGGAAATGTATGCAGCTCAAGAGGAATGACCGGCCAGCGATTTGAATAGTTGAGGAAAGGGTAGGTGAAAGAAGTCAACTCCAGGCAACGCGCGGCATGTAAGCGGACGCACGAGGGTCTTTTTAGACAGGCACAAAGAAGCTACTGGATGAGATGAAAGGCTCATTTGGCTCAAGGTCCGTCGGACCCGGGCCATCGTGGCCCAGGACACAGATGACAGAAAAAGCTCTGCTCGACGATGAACGGCAGCTGGGTCTGGATAGTTGATTGTTGAAGGTGCGCGACGGCGAGAGTTGATAGGCTGTGCATAGGCTGTGCTTGAACCATGGCCAACCATGGCCAACCACGGCCAACCAGTCGGCGCTTCGAGCTACGGGGGCGCATCGTTTGCATCATTTGGCGCCACCCTCCGAGATTCAAAAGACCCACAAAGAGCGTCAGATGGTCAGTCGAGCTCGGCGAGTCGATGAGTTGCATCCGCCCACACCTTTGACACCTTCGACACCTTCGTCACAATATATCACACAAGTCTGTCGGCTCATTGCCACGGGCTCCTCCCGTCGGGGTCGCGTGGTCCGCAGACATTGGCCGAGGAGCCCTGTTGTTCTTGTCCGCCACCAGAGCCGTGTTTCGACGCCAAGTGCTTTCTGGCCACGCCGCTCGTCCGTGAACATGCATCCCACTTGGCGACATGGAAGGAATATTCCATGACAGGCAAGGTCCATCGGCAAAGCAACGCCTCTTTCGTCCCTCGTCTGCGCGGGACACCCTGTTGAACTTGCGTATTTGTTTACATTGCGAGGTTGGGACAGCCGCTGCAGGCTGCAGCTGGTCCGTATCTTGCAAAGCACGATTTCTTTGGTTGGTATGGAGGTTGAACAAAGAGGCAGATGAGCACATACTCTGTACTGCCACCTCCGCACATGGGCGAGGGGCTCTCTGTACACCATTGTCCGGTCAGGGTTGAAATGCTTGACTGGTAGACTGTGCTGCCCTCGCACTCGCATTGAAGCTATCTATGCATGTGCGCGGGCGTGCGCGGGCGTGCGTGGGCGTGTGTGGGCATGGAAAAGAAAAGACGCGCACCATCATGATGCTTTTGTCGTGAGCAACGTTGCGGTGTGAAGACGTAACATGTCGCAGTATAATGCAGTATGTGGGAGACCGTTGCCAGGATACGAATGGTTGAAAGTGTTGAATCTACGAGATGCAACGCAGCATCGTCCGTTGCGCAGTTGTCGATGAGACCTGGAAGACTGAGAGTGAGGTTTTGCCCGAGAACTTTCAATAATAAATTGTCCTCGGAGCTGGCTCTTTATTAATAAGCTACGCTAGTAGGGATTATGCCGCACAATCTAATCCACCTTGGGACAGTAGGGCAGCGGTGACTGCTGGCAGAACGACAAAATCCAAAGAAAGAGCAAAAAGAGCAAAAAGGCAAACCCAGCGCAGACGCAGACGTAGCGGCAATGCCCATTCGAGGGCCGAGATTCGCAAATCTGAAATGGCCAAGCGCTCGTCTCAGGGAACGGATGGCGCTGCAGCCTTCCGGAAGCGCCAGAAGCTCACCCAAGAAGTCCCAGTCGGAGAAGACGTGACGTCCAGTGAGCATTTGCGCGGGCTTCTTGTCTTTGATCAAGACATGAGAAATGCTCGGCACGGTTTGTTCCTATTTCTCCCGACAAGATTTGACGGCGCGGCCGTAACTCATCACTGATGCTAAGAGGTTGTCAGGTCTTCAATCCCTCAAGAAGTTCCTCGACGACATCGTTTCCAACGACCAAGACCGATCGTCCAAGCTGGCACTCTTACAAGGATACTTGGAAAGCGTCAAGCCTCGAGACGCCGCCAGCGAAGATGCCATCTATATGCACGAAATCATGGAGATGTGGTCTTTTGCCATTCAGGCCAATGATGAGGGCGTCATGTCAGCTCTCGTGGTTGTTCTCGCTCTTCTTCTTCAGATCATCTCCAACTCGCTACATCTTGTCCCGTACGGCAACGGTATCTGCCAAACTCTGCTCCAGGAACCACAGCTCAAAGCGATAGCGAAACATCTCGCCTCCGAGAAATCCAAAGGTTTTATTATTTCCCCAACACTACGCCTACTGCGCGAGGCTGTGTGCTTAGATGGGGGTGCTTACGCAAAACGTTTCGTTCGAGCCAGGGCCTATACATTCACAGCGCTGGGAAGAAATCTAGAGGTTGGCCACATGGGAGACAACCCGGAGGATGCCAGAAAAGCTTCAATCAGAGCCAATGCCGTGCGATTCTTTCTAAGCTGTCTGAAGTACTTGCATTCAGAAGGCCGGAGGGAGCTTCTTTCTCAAAAGGATCTGCTATCGCACTTGACCTACATGATGAAGAATGATCCTCCCCATCTTGTTCTTGAGGTGTTGGAATCTCTCAAGGCACATGTATTAATGGACAGCAAAATTCCCCGAGAAATCAAATTCAGAGCATTCAATACGAAAATGTTGATGCGTCTTCTGTCTCTCTACACATACGCTCACGCCACGGCTGACCCGGACGAGAGGGAGCTCGTTTGTGAAAGGGCGCACCAGTTTTTAGTGCATGCCTGCACGACTCCTACCTCTGGAATACTGTATCCATATCGTGGTCTGTATCCGAAAGAGGCCGATGATGAGTTCTCAGCGTTGTCTGCCCGGCGGGGAAGCGATGACGAAAGTGGTGACCCTTGGGAAGGCAAATTAAGAGAGGGAGTCCCTGTCTATAATTTCATTCTCTCCGAGTTCGCCAGAAAGCTCCGACCATGGTCCAGCCTGAAGCATTGCGAACTTTTGGTGGCCATCTTCACCGCCGCACCAGAGCTGATTTCGGATTACTTCTATAACAATCAGTCGTTCACCTTTGAGCCAAAGCTCTCCATGACGTGGATAGGCTATGCCGCCTTCCTTTTCAACACCATGATGATCCCATTGCCAGCCTCATTTGGTGATCCGACTCGTTACGCAGCCATGCCTCCTCCTACCTCGATCATCCTTGACAATATTATTCCCAGGCCGGTCACCCAGAAAGTACTGATCCGATGCCTGTCTCCTCAAGCACGCCTGACATCCTTTTTTGCGACGAGGATCCTCGTTGCCGCGCTAGAGAAACTTTCTACAGCACTCAGATTGCTTGAAGGCCCATGCGAAAGCAAGAACACATTGTGGGCAGATGCTAGTCGACGAATCGTAGACATGTTTTGTCAGCGAATACCAGACATGAAGGAGGTAGTGCGATGCTACAAAGGCATCCCGGCCGAGAATGTCCTACAAAAGACCCTGACGAGCCGTCTCCTACGCCTATACTATGAAGTTGTTCCTAGGGTCGCCTTGGCAGCCAACTTTGACGTGTCACCTTTTTTTGTGGGCGTACTGAAGGATCTCGATGAGACCGATAGCGAAGCTGAGCGCAAGAAACTAGGCGCAATGGAACTTGAAAACCTCGTCTCCATCGCAAGCTACTCACCAGGCATGAGATGGTTCGCTAAGCTCGAGTCACTGGGACAGGGCCAGGGCCAGGGCCAGGGCCAGGGCTCGTCTTCGCCCTTTTGCGCCTTACTAAAGCTTCTGTGCAGCGGTGGCAATGATACACCCTTGAATGAGCTCAAGACTGTATTAGGAGATGTCGCCGTGGAGAGTCAGGTAGTGACCGGTTCCGCGGCATTAAAGCCTCTCCTGCAAGCACTCACATGTGCAAGCGACGCTGCGGGCTCTGCAGGCACGGCGAGCATCTGGTCATTCTTGGACAACTGCATCAGTCGCTGCGCTACTTCACCCATCAAGTACCTCGATTTGATGAAAGACTATGCCTCGAGAGATGATGGTTCCACGACGGCAGAAGTCTCTTCACTGCTTCACGTCGCCATCATAGAGCAACTACCGTTCGTCCTCGGCACAGCTGATCCGGAAACAGCCACTCACCTTGCCACCTTTGTTTCGCTGTACTTCCACGCCGTCCTATTAGCCAGCAAGGATGATGGCACCCTGTCCACCTTGTACAAGGAAGCAGAAAAGCATTTCGCGTCTGCTTCCACACCGTTGGCTGCGCTCGATGATGGGACACGAGCCAAAATACTGAAGAAATGCCACGTCAAATGGCAGCGCAGCAAGCCAACCGCAAGAAAAGAGCCAGCGACATTGAAACGGACCTTGAGTCAAGAAGCGCTGGAGGCGTTGCTCCACACTCCCTTCTCGTCCGCCGAAGAAGATGCCACGGTCCTAGCAAAATGGGCGTCCAAAAGCGTCGAGGACATGGTGGAAGATGGTTACGCAGCGGGGCTAATCCGACTGCTAGCCTCAGAACACATCAACTTGCGCAAAGAAGCCATCACCAGCATTCTCAAAATGACCGCTCAGATCAAGGAGTCGTCGACGTACGAGGAGAAGATGCAAATCTGGCTCCTCCTATCCGAAGTGGCCGAATCGTCCAAAGCGCTTGTTGACCGAGGCCCCGTCCCCTCTGCATTTACCGCCTTCGCCACACATTCCCTCGACGTTGTCAAGAACCCCTTGCATCCGCTCTACCCAAAGGTGAATTCCTACTTGACCCGCAGTCCAGTCTGGGGCCCCGACAAGCTCCCTCTCGCGCATGACATTCTTCACGGAACACCATCCGAAGACGACAAGTACTATACCGAGCTCACGTGGCTGCTGGCCTACCTTGTCGATAGTCTCAGAACCCCATCTGATCTCGGCGTGTTCCACAAGAAGCGCTGGTTCGAGAAGGTTCTCGCGCTGGGGAGCAATCCCTATCTGAGATCAGCCCTGCGCACGAGGCTACTCAAGCTAGTGTACAGAGCCACTTGCATCGAGGCCGGCAGCACGACGCTGATTACGAGATTCGGCCTCATCAGTTGGCTGGACGCCCGTCGCGCAGCATGTGACGTCGAGGACGAAGTGGTCCTGTACGAGGCCCTGATGAGACGAGCGTGGGCGACTTGCGATCAAGACAGAGTTCGCGCATGGAGCAAAGGGGGTGTGGAGCAATTACTGGAGACGATATCGGACGCGAAGTAGGCATGGGTTGGGTTGTTGGGTTGTTGGGAAAAGTCAAATCTTCTCGGGTGTATCAATCAATAGGACGGCGGGCCCGGAGAGACAATGAATTCTGTTCGCACAAGCAAGTACATGATTTATCGTCTCAAGAAACTTCATCACATGAGATTTCACGCGTATGTATTGATTTCCACATACATCTTTTTCTGTCTTGTTAAGCCTCATCCGTGGCCGTCAATGTACTGGATCTCAGGTCTCGTAGTATCTTCATTGTTGCTGGCTAAACCCAGCAGGGAAGAGAAGGGCATTTGACAATCATGAAGTGCACCAGTCACATTTAACCTCCCCGGTGTGACGCGGTACTATGTATATGTATATGTTTCAAATTTCCCAGATCCAGATAGTATCGAATAACCATGTTCACTTCTCAGGCTCGTACATCCGATCTCTATCCAAGTTGACCGGTTTCCCAAAGACGACTCCAGGCAGCAATAAAAAAAAAGACACAAAAAGAGCAAAGCAATAGACACCTAAAGAAAAAAAAAATCTTAAAACGGCAGACATATTATAATTAAATAACATCAAAACACCTTATTTGACCCAGACTACATATAACGGCAGACTCGTCTCCATTCAGAGTTGGCCCGAAAGAAGAGCCTCGGTTGCTGTTACAATTTGTGTTAGCTAAGATACATTCTTCAACATCGAGACATCGACGCATTATCAATTACTTACCACTGTTGATGTAGGCTCTCTTGGCGTCTAATGGCACGTCAAAGCGGCGCTCCAACTCCTGCTTGATGCCCTTCTTAGTGACAGTCATGAGGTCCGCTGTCTTGAGGATATCCCGTATCTCAGCCAAAAGAGCGTCGTCGCTAGGTAAGCCGACCATGTCGTCGGGACTGAAAAATTGTGAGCCTCCGTATTGGCTCATGCGATGGTGTCCCATATCTGAGTGAGCCAAAGACATGCGAGAGTTATTGCGAGAGTCATATGGATTGTGGTGTACGAGACCGGATCGAGAATCAGGTCTGCTGGGGAATCCGTACTCGGACACGACAGCTTGAGCTTTGGTACCGTAGCTGAATCCAGAAACCTCGGAGCGGGCGTCGTCGCGTGATGTCTGCGTCTCCCAGAGTTCTGCCTGGTATTCTTCCCACTTCTTGCGGGGGATGGAATCAGGGTCAAATTTGCCTTCGTCAGAAATAACCACCTTCTTGCCCTTCTCGCCTGCAACGACACGTGTCGTGCCCCAGTTGAAATCATCCATATGCCAGAACGCATACAGCGGCAGACCAAAACTGAAGACGGGAATGGACAAAACATATAGAATCATCCAGCCAACCATTTCCCACTTGCGACGTAGGATGAAAATAATGGCCTGTAAACCGTAGATGGCACCGAGCAGGACGAATGCTGTGATGGGAACAACAGTCGCCTTGGTTGCCACCAGAACAATCAGATAAATGATATAGGCAATAGTAACGGGTTGCACAATAGTACTCAGTAGATCAATGAAGACTACAAAACGCATACTAAAGCAGCAGAACCCGCAAAGCTGTGCCATGGGAATAAGCTCGACAAGATTATGCACAGTCGAGTTAATCCAACGACGTCGCTGGGAAAGGAACACCTTCCAAGAGTCTGGCGCAATAGTCCAGGCATGGGCGTTGAAGAGATACTTGGTCTTGTACTTGGAGTGGTACTTGAGGAGAAGTGTGGTGAGATATCGATCCTCGCCCAAATGCAATAGGTTCTTCATGTGTAGCGTGTCGACACGGATGGTGGAGTAGGCGTCAACAACTTCGCGGCTGACAAACAAGGGTTTGCCAGTCTCAGCGGCCCGAATGCGATACATGGAGAAACAACCGGGCAGGCAGGTAACAGAGCCGAACAAACTCTCAAAAGCCTTGGCCAGATTGTGAGAGATGTAGTATTCGTAAACTTGAATCATGGTGATGAAGGAGGACTTGGCGTTTGTCAAGGCAGTTTCTCCACATACAGCAATCAGTCTCGTATCGTCAATAAAGGCAGACACCATGCGAGTTGCCGAGTCAGGGGCCACCACAGTATCAGCGTCAATCTGGAACATGAACTCATAGAATGTCGGATTGACGCCGATGATGTTGCGGATCTGGTGGTACATCTCCAGTTCCAACGGGCTCATGGCCAAGTTATAGTGGACACGGTTGAGGAAGCGCATCAGGATCATCTGAGAGTCTCGCTTGCCACGGTTGCCGGGACGGGCCACTTCTGAAGGCTTGCCGATCTTCACAATTACTAGGAAGGGGACGATGTGTCCTTGGACTTCGTACAGACCAGAATAGACCTTTCCCATGTTGTGTTGCTTCATACCTTCGCCGAGAGATTCGAAGCTGAGAGGCTCTGGGTCCACGGTCTCCGAGACACCGAGAATGTCCAAGACGATTCGTGGAGTAGCTCGGTCGTTGCCTTGGCCAATAATCATGCCATCGCAGATTACGACCAACAGTTTGCGCTTGTCATCATAACGCATCCTTGCCGCTGAGTCAATGGCACGGCGGAGTGAATCCTCATCTTCAGTATAAGCAGGAATCTGACACATGACGAACTTGTCGAGGTTCTCTGGCACGTTCTTGCCGCCAAACTGCAACGCAGCGAAGAACTTGAAGGCGATGATAGAAGCCAGCATGATAGACACGGCAAGAACGAGATACTCGGCAAATTGACAGCGAGCAGAATTTCTCGTGTCCACATCACCAACATAGAAGAGATGGTCTAAGCAGGTTTGCATTCGAGCCTTGACATCGGGGGACACTGCCAATACACTCCAGATTTTTGTGATGTCTTCGCCAGACGAGCTTTGGAACAGACTTATAACGTTTTGGTGCAGAAAATTTGTTATTTTAGGGTCTTCCTCCAATTCCTCGCCAGGTTTGGCACGCAAGAGCCGACGATTGTCCATATAAGTTGTCAAATCGTATACCTTGCTTCCAATAATGGCAATCTTTTGACCCTTTCCAGCAAGCGTCGAGACATATTGCGGCGAATAGCCAATAGTGCCCTTACCCCAATTGCCTTTGAGAAAAAGTAATTGCTCAAGATACCAATCATCACGCGTGTCGTTGGTGAAGTGTCGGAAATCGTGGTACTTGGAGTTCAGGTCCTGCGAGTTGATCAAAGTTGGGGATCCAGTGAAATTGGTGTTCTTGTAGTCGAGTGTGACCTGCGGATTCACGGAGCCATCCACACCTTGACATAGAGCAGAGACTTGAACCGGGAAGAGCGCGCTAACATCCTTGCCAGCATAATTGAGGATACTTTTCTTGCTGACAAGAGGCTCTGATGGGTAGTGGCGGTTGGCAAAGGCGCCTAGATCGATAACATGACCGCGGATTGACACGAATGCCGAGTTGCCGTCTTTTCCGTCATGAGCGGAAAGTTCGGCGGCACTGTAGACATTTTGCTTTGGGCAGATGAGCATGGGGAAAACAATGATAAAGAAGGCAGCAACCAAACACATGAGCCAGATCAGCATGTTGATGGCCACCTTTTCTCTCCAAGCCAGGCGAACGTCCTTTCGCGGCATGCCGCCGAGCCAGCGAATGAGGAAATCGGGAATGAACCACGTAAGGAAGTACACTGTGAACACCCAGCGTCTTCGGCTAGGCGAGTCCCTGAATTCTTCAATTTCTTGGAGATTCTTTTCATTGCCGCGCTCCGCCATCTGTTCTCGGGTTTCAAAGTTCTTGAACATGTCTCCACCACCAAAAGCAGACACACCTGCCTCGGAGCGAGCATCGTCGGAGTCAAAGTAGCCGGGCCTACCCTTCTCACCATACATCAGTGGGGTGTCGCCTCCAGACAAAAGTTGCTCCTTGGATGCGCCAAACGCGTCGCGTTCTCTTGGGGTAAGCGCTTCATTGCCATGCCCATCCGATGAGGGCCGTGGATAGCGAACTGCGCCACCGGAGCCCTCGGACAAGCGAGCAACCTCCATCCAACACCGTTCACTGAGGAATACACCCGTGGATCCGACTTGGACCTCGTTGCTTGGCCAACGTCGTTCTTCAATGACCATTTCGGCGCGTTCACGTTCGCTGCCAACCAGAATAGTTTCGGCATCAGCCATGCCAAGAAATTCGCCGAAGGGGAGGAACAAGCTAAAGTCGGCAGATCGCAACCTCTGGCTGATTTCTGCAATGCCAAAAGTCTGGACTTGAGTACGGACACATTTGCTATCAAACTGATTTGCGATGCGCCGGTCGTTGGGTTTCAAGCAAAAGACGAAGTAGGCATTTGTGCCTGGGTCTGTGACAGCCTTCTGCAGATTGTCGAGCGATGAGAGGAATTGACCAGAAGCACCTTGTTCGATGCCAGCTTTGCTGGAACCCTTGAGATTCCTTGATTCTGTAGGTGCGTTGTTGCCCGCGTCGAAAAGATTTGCCTCTGGTTGGCGACGTTGTGATGCCAGTCCACGGCCCCTTCCACCTTTTCGGGATATGACGCTCGGGGAGCGTATGGGTTTGGAGCTGATTGTGGCCTGCATGACAGTTGTTCTCTCTATGGGATGAGTAACAGTCTGGAGAACATCTTGGCCAAATAGTCTGCCCACAAATTCGCTCTTGGTGGACTTGAACATGTTGAGCAGGTCCACAGAGACGACTTCACCGTTCTCTTCGATAAGTCCCTTGATCGGATAGTCAACCTCACCGGCGAAGTGTCTGACGGTGAAGGACGCAGCGGTGTTCTCTGTAAGGAAATTACTGCCAGGTAATTTGGCCGTGGCGGAGCTGACTTCAATTGCGGGATTCTTGCCTTCGAACCGCTTTCTCAAGCTCTCGAGAAGCTGCATATCCGTCTTGTTTCGTCGAGTCTGATCATCCAGAATGCTCAAGAGACCATTCCCAGGTTTGAGCAGGCCCTTGACAGCATCAGAATTATCGAAGTAGCTCGTAGGAGCGACGCTGACCTCTTCGGACTCCAGCATATCAGCCTTGCGGTCGAAGAAGTTGTGCAGAGCAATGTTGTATACAGCCTCGGTCGCGGCGTTGTTGAGAAGTTGATCAAGGGTGGAACGAGTGGCTGACTGTTGGGCAAACCCCGGGAAGTCAACAACGGAGATGGTGTTGGCGATTTGCTCCTCGGCAGCGCACACCTTCTGGTTAACATTCTCCAAGATCCAGGCTACAAGGAGAGAGTAGAGTGTTCGAGCCAGTTCATTAGCATGTCCGCGTGCTCCCACGGGGTCAAGCATGACGGTGACTCGTTCTTTCTGAATCATCTTGGTCTTGTACCCCAACGTGCTTTGGAGCTCGCCAGCACTAACTCCCAAGAAAGCAGCGATGATGCCCAGAATATCCTTGTTCTTGACGGTCGTAGAGGTATTGCCACCATCGTGAGAAAAGCCTCCGCTGTCGTCTCCTGTAGCGCTCGTGTTGTTTGTGGACTCGAAATCTAGCTGACCAATGTGAAGGATAGCCGCCAGAATTTGGCAAATCTCAGCAATTTCACTTCGCGGAAACTCGAGCTTTTTCAAGGCGGCCTTGAAAAGCTGAAATCCTTCAGCGTCGTTGATGCCAACCTTGAGCTGAGTTGGATGGCCCAAATATTTCCATCTCTTGGACCCATCAGCACCGTCGTCAAGACCAAGATGAGTCTTTTCGGCCGAGCTGGTGCCAGCCAGCAGATAATAAAGGACATGAAAGTTTCGCTCTCCAGTTGGGACATCGGTAATACGACTTCTCTCCAGCCGATGATCCAGAAGTTTGCCGCCAATCAGAATTGGGTTGGTAGTCGCCGATGTATCGTATTGAAGCTCAAAGTAAAGACCAGACTTGGAGGCTGTTGGTGTGGTTGCAGTTTTTGTGGTGGTGAGTGTGTCGAAGACATAGGCGGCCAGGGAGAGTTTGTTTGACAAAGGCGTGGAGGACTTGTCCAACAGCGCGGTGAGCAGATGGCTTCGGATGGTCGATTTACCGGATCCAGATTCACCCCTAAGGAACGCGTGGCAGGTTAGCAGGGACGCTCGTCCAGATGACAACGAGGGAGAAATCCGGCGCTTTTGTCACCTACAAAAATACAACGGCCTGGTTCTCAGATCGGTGTCCGAGCCTCAGCCAAGCACGTTCGGCCATGTCCTCAGCGCCGGCCATGGCGCTGCCCGGCTTGCCACCATCTGGTCCTTTAGAAGACGAGGTGTAGGTGTTCAAGCAGACAAGTCCATGGGAAGAAAGCTTCGCAGTGGGATAGGAAACGTGGAAACGACTGGCCAGGTGTCCGGTGATATGAGTGTCTGATTGAAGATGCGCTGGTAACGAAGGTAACGAATGCTGAGTATGTGCCCCTCCGTTCCCGCCTCCAAGGGGAGGGAGAGTCGATGCCATGATGGGCACAATTCCAGCAGCGCTGGATTCACTTGCGTAGGCAGAAATAAAATGTTTCGGGAATGAGCGAGTGTTGGATGGGGTTCTGGTTGTAGAGGAAATGGTTTATGTCGTACGGGCGGGGATGAGAGCGAATATGTCTGAATGGATCGGAAGTCGAGAAAGTGAAGACGTTTGATTGTCGGAAGAATCGGCTAGGTGAAGCAATGCCATGAGACAGCCTCTTCCAGCGAGAGAAAGAGGTTTTGAGGCGAGAGTTTTCGTCCAAAACAATATACAAAACAAGAAAAGCGAGTGTGAATAATCAAGAACCAAGATGAGGAGTTAGCGAGTCGGTTTTCAAAGCGAAACCCGATACTCGAGCCACGGTCAAATGCATACGTTGGCGAACTGTTCTCTAGCAATAGCAAAAGAAAAGGGGATCGGTACCACGGCCCTAGGTAGGCAGGCAGGCACGTAGGCTAATATTGGTGGCGCGTTGGGACCAGGATGTGCGTGTGAGTGCTTGAAGTCTTGTTGTGATCTGTGTACGGAGTACGGTAGGCTGTTACGGCGGGCCAAAAGAGCCGGGAGCGCAACCTGGTCTGAGGTCACAGGCATGGAAGACTTTTTTTTAGACGATACATGCAAACTAATAAAGTCCAGCCGCAGGCTTCTGCTTTCTTCTTCTTTTCCTTCTGCTTCTGACCATCAATATCCCGCTAGTATCGCGATACGACATAGCCAGAGCCAATCAGGGTGATAGACGGGCGACGGGCGATGGGCGATGGGCGATGGGCGATGGGCGATTCGACATGCCGACGAGCAAAGGCAACCAAAAAGACTTACGATTATCTACTGCATAGCATGAGCATGGCATGAGCATGGCATGAGAGCGCCTTTCTTTTTGAAAAGTAGTCCTGCCCGTGCCCTGAAACACTATAATTACATCCGGTCAGTCCCGTCACACCGCGAGCTGTCTGTGTCTAGACGTAGCACGAGGACTAGCTGCTCAAGACCTCCCTGGGTACTGTGCAGGCGAAGAGCAGCGCCCTCGTTGATCACACGAATGAAAGATTCTGAATGCTAACAAGGGATGGTTCACAGACCGAGGCTAGGTAGGGATGAACATGGGGGAACTAGTAAGTCCCCCTTGCGCACGCAGCCTACTAGTGATGCCAGTACGGAGTACATACATGCCTACATGTATACCTGCACACGCCTGACTCCGTACATATTCCATCCGTATACGGAGTACGTGGCTCAGTCGTTTTTCCCGCGACGAGACGGCATGATCAGTGAGCTTCCAGTAACAGGCCAAAAGTTGTATTTAGACAAGTCTACTAGTGGCTGGTGGCCTACTCGTGTTTGAGCAGCAGCATCATGCATGCGAGGCCGTAGCCAGGTTGGGTTTTCGTGATTGTGAACTCCATGCTACACCCCACTGTACGAAAGCCTCAACGCAATAATCCGTTATCAATTAAGAGTAATGCTTCCCGACCGCATGCTGGGAAATATGTCTGACTGAGTGTCCTTGCGGATTCGCGGTGTATGAGTGCATGAGCTATTTATCGAACTACACGCTGAATGGCGCCATTGTGCGCGCGACTGTTGAAGGGGGGGGGGGGGGCAATAGTCTTTGCATCACGCTGCCGTCCTCGTCTTCTCAAGGGAGGAGTGATGGAGTGATGGATTTACGGACTCTCGTGGGCCCTCGTCGAATATTGACTACGTACCTAGCTCTTAAGGTTAAGGGGTCGCGGATTGGCGATGCTAGCGTCTTCTGTCACTAGACTGAATGTTGGATTTCACAGCCAATCAGGACCACTTCGGCTGGATTGCGCGGTGGAGTGTACATTAGGGCTAGTACTACCTATAACCTATACTTATATAACTTATACTTTATATATAATATAAGTAGTTATACTATATAATTCTAATAGGTTATAAGCCTAAATACTTTAAAGCCTAAAGTATTCTTAAAATAAATAAAAGCCTTTAATATAAGTATAAAGAATAAATTATTTACTAAACTAAAAACCTTTTATTATTACTAATACTTTACTAAAACTACTAAATAAAAATAATACTTATAATATCTAGTACTATAGAAAATACCTTAAGGGCTAATACCCTAACCTAAGGTCTAGGGACC
>LCTT01000479.1:0-16078 GCA_001008265.1 Epichloe sylvatica | reverse complement strand
AAAAAAAAAAAAAAAACCTCTCACACACTTATCCATTGTCGTCTTTACGATGATTCGCGAGCTGACTCATGCTTGCAGTCGTTGCCCAACAAGCCCCTGGTGGCATTGTTGTTCCCGGATCTGGCCGTCTGATCGCTTGCCTGGGTGTGGACGATCTTGTCATTGTGGACGTTCCTGATGCCCTCATGGTCACCACCCGTGCCCGTGCGCAGGAAGTCAAATCCCTTGTTGCCAGCTGCCGCAAAGCAGGCTTCAAGAACCTCATGTAATATGGTTTGGACTATGTAAGAGACGCCGGCGCACGGTTTGTCGAAATTGAAGCAAAATACAGGGATGAAGATTACAAGAAAAAAGATGAAGTGTTCAGCGCAAAAAATAAGAGGTAGCTGTGTACTTTAGATCATCTGTAATGATTAGGAAGCGTAACCCTTTTAATATCACCCACATGTCACTGACTGGGATCCCAGCAGCTGATCGTTTTCAACAAGTCGTCGCTCATCCGTCAGTCAGCCTCAGCAGACTCAACAGCCTCACAGTGCTTGCCCTCCGGGTACGGGTCGCAGCTTCAAAAGTCATTCAACCTTGGAGTGAAGCAGTGTATACAAAATCAGTGTGTATGGGATTGGGTCGGCGAGGGAGCTGGCTTGTTGTCCTGGTGGTTAGCTTATAAGCTATTAGACGCTTTGAGGCTATAAACAAGACTTATCCCATTTCTCAAGCACATCAAGGTTGAATGCAGAGACTGTGGAGGAGCTAGCCAAAGTGCTACTTTGCGAACACCCACTCAAGATTCAAAATACAAGACATCTAGTCGCAAATCTTAAGCGCACTCCTCTACGATCCTCGCGTCCTGCTGAGGTGAGAGGTGGTGAGCTTAGGGAGTTTTTAACAGGTTATGTTAAGAGAGTTAGCTACAATAACCAATCATAATAAAGGATGGCCTCTTCATCCTCGAACGTCCAGTTCCGACGCTCTATGCTTCCAGTATCCCTCACGAATCGGATCCCACTTCTCCCACAGTCTTTGTAAACACAACTTCGCTCTGCTCGTCTCTCCGGACTGGCAATATGCATCCGCCAGCAAGTCCAACGCATGCGAGCTTCTGACTTGCTCGCCCTCTTCGCCCAGGTCCTTGACAAACTGTTCCGAGAACTCAACAACATCAGACAAGCATCTACCACCCTTGGCAAGCACGCCACGCAAGTAATTCCAGCCGGACTGGTTCTGTGGCGCAAGCGCAATCTTCTCCTTTGCGTAGCTTAGCTCTCTGTCAACGATGGGAGCGGGAACCTCGGGATCGTGCGCCGTGGCAGGAATATTCGGCGTAGACGTGGCAGGGTCAGAAAAGACCAGAAAGAAGCGATGAGTCCAGGCGGAATTGTTGCGGATGTCATCCTCTATTAGATTTTGAGTCGCCGCCAGCTCGGAAACATTCCACATGCCCAGTTTCCTGACGAGGTACTGTCGATAGGACCAGACGTGATAGTTCTTGGTGTCCTCATCCAGCATGGCATTGACAAACTGAATCTCAGTCCGCGCAAGCTTCTTGATGGTCTCTTCGTCTGAGGCAATGACGGGGAAATAGTAATCCATCAACAGTTGGCGGTGATGCCAGATCTGATAGTTCTTGAGGTTCGACAAGGCCACCGCGTTGAGCCAATCGATTTCTTCGGGAACTGGGAGTTTCAGCGTCTGGACTATCTTGAAGCGATATAACCAGACGGTGTAGTGTGCGGGATTCATCGAGATGATGTGCTCTGTGAGACGGAGGCACCTGGGTGAACATTCCTGTGCAGCCATGACAGCACGAAGGTACGAAACGGCTGGGCTCGTCAGCGACGTCATAGCAAAGTCACAGTCGACGTGAACCCACCTTCAGCGTAGTCGTCTGGGTAGGCAATCTTGGCGAGGGCATCGTCAGGCTCGCTGTGGGGGATGGGAATGACATCGTCCCATTCCGGATCATTGGCGAGCGAACCAGTAATCTCGCCGTATAGGTCCCTTTTCAGAGCTGCCATTTCTTTTCTCCTCGTCTTTTCCTCGGCAATGTCTTGTTCCGATAGTTTACCGCCGTTGGAGAGTGTCTTTTTCCGCTCCGACAAGAACCGACGGTGATGAATGTCCAATGCGGACAGACGAGCTTGTTTGAAAGCGCGTTGCTGAAAGTCGTCGAGCCTATATGTGCCGATGTCTCTACCACTCCGGTCCTTGCCCCAGGCGTAGTCCTTGCGCAGGCGGCGGATAGGGAGACCGTCCTTTGTGACTTGTTTCCAGTACTCGCGCTCCGCCTTGTTCGACAGAGGAAGTTTGTGATTGGCGACTGGAAGAATAAGCTTTGTGTACGTGTAGGCCGTCTGTTCTTGCGGAGTCAGGCCAGGGAACCCGACTTTTTCGAATCTCTTCTCGGCAGGGTTCGTTTGGTAAAAGCGCTGGGTCGTACGCTCGCCAACAGTTACCGGAGGAAGAGTTTCTGGGGCTCGAGAAGGCTGGTTAGCTTTCATGGACGAAATTATTCCTCTCCTCGCTACCAGAGAATGATCACCTTTGGGCTCTGTGTTGTCAGCCTTTCCGCCCACCTTTGCCTTGGGCGGCATGTTTGCAGCCGCGATGGTGGGGTAAAAGGATCAAGAATGCAGAGATGTGATGTTGTCTAGCTATTGTTCTTGATGGCTCCACTGACATCAAGCCCGTGTTATCGTATTATCACCCACGCCTCATTCAACCATTAAAAAAAAGGCAGACCATCAATAGCGAATCGTCTGAGAGAGCAGTGCGGTCTGTAAAATTGATTCATGAGCAAGTTGCATGGATTGATTGTGTTGCCGGCGAACGGCCAGCTACCGGCTTGCATCTATTATTATAAGACTTGGGAGATTACTGATAACAAGAGAATGGTAAGCCTGCCAACTCCATCACCGGGACTCCAGGTCGTCTATTCATCCAGTGTTTTCCACCCGACTCCCAAACATCCATCCCTTTCTTTTTCCGGCCATTGTCATTTAGTCATAACGAGTCCCCGCAACGTTTGAGTCAAACTCATAGAGCGCGGAAGTTTTGTGACATGATGAGCCATCGCTTAAGGCCGCGAGGGGGGTTCCTGGCCATGGAATCCCAATTCGGTACGAGCACGAACGTCTCATTGAACATCTTCTGCGGCGCTTCTCTGCCCTTGCCAAATTGTACTCTGCCCATGGTTGTAACTACAACGCTCATTCGCCCACCGTTCTTCTCGACTTTGTTATTATCGTGAATGTTTTCGGGCGCTCCGTATTGTGACGAAGGATTGATGACGTGCGTGTCAAGGGATTCTATCTCGTAGCGAACGCCTTCGCCTTGTGCGTCCAACAGCTTGGAGTAGTCTGCGGGTGTAGCCACCACGGAGCCATTGACAGAAATGTCGGCGGCGATCGAGTATTTGGGTGACGAGTTGATGTAGAACTGGAGCAGCTGTGATCGGTTGTTGAGAGCTTGGTAGTAGTGGTTGACGAATGTTTCGGCAGCTAAAATGGCGCGCATCGTGTTAGATCAAACAGGGCGACGGCGAGGGCAACGACGAGGGCAACGGCGACACGGCACGGACTGACCTTCACTCGAGGCCTTGACCTCAGTGTCCGTATCCGGGAGCGGCATGTTTAGCTTTGTGATCTATGAAGAAGTAGGCTTGCTCGCTCGTAACAAGCGTAAGTGACAATAGTATTTGTGGTGCCGTGAGCAAGCAAAGCAGACAGGACAGTTATCGTTATCGGCGAGAAGCATTTCACAGGGTGGGGCTGTAATCTTTTGGAACCTGCAACTGCACATCATCTCTCTGTGAGCTTCACCAGCTGCAACATCATGAGGCCAGTTTCGTCGCGAGCTCTGGTTGGGCTTGGGCGAGGCCGATTGAACACGTCGTGTCGGCCACAATGGGTCTGCAGCGGCTGTAGGCTTCGAAATGTTCCTCGAAGCCGAAGCCGATGGAACAGCTCCGGCAGACCTGCGGCCTCCTCGACCGAAAAGCCGTATTACATCACAACGCCGATATTCTACGTCAATGCTGGTAGGCTCTTGCATCAAAATCTGCAAGTCCAGGCATTCATGGCTAACTATTGGCCACTCGCAGCGCCCCATATTGGTCATCTGTACACGATGGTCCTGGCCGATGTTTTGAACCGGTGGCAACAGATCAAGGGAAGGGAAACCTTCTTTCTGACTGGAACAGACGAACATGGGATGAAAATCCAGCGCGCTGCGGCGAAAGAGGGAATCCAACCGAAAGAATTTTGCGACAACAATTCCAACAAGTTCCGAGAACTGGCGGCGGCGGCTGAAATCTCCTACGACGCATTCATGCGGACCACGAACCCGGAACACAAGAAGTCGGTCAGTGAGTTTTGGCTGCAACTGAAACACAGCTTGCCCGAGCACTTGGGACTCTACAAAGGCACCCATGAAGGATGGTATGCCGTGAGTGACGAATGCTTCTATCCTGAGGATTTGGTCCGACCAGACATTGTGCCCCAGACGGGAAAGAAGATCATGGTCAGCGACGAGACGGGAAGCGAAGTAGAGTGGGTTGAAGAGGAAACATGGTTCTTCCCACTGACAAAGTACAAAGATGCGCTGTTGAAGTTTTACGATGAGAATCCAGATTGGATAACACCAGCGCACCGAATGAACGAGGTTCGGAATTGGGTGGAAAACCATCTCGAGGATCTGTCCATCACGAGACCTGCGGCACGACTAAGCTGGGGCATTCCGGACCCCGAAGATGATGATCAAACCATTTATGTTTGGGTAGACGCGCTGATCAACTACATCACGCAAGCTGGCTACGGAAGCACGTGGCACTCGCCGTCTGATAACATGGGCATCTGGCCTGCGGATATGCAAATCATTGGCAAGGACATCCTTCGATTCCACGCCATCTACTGGCCTGCTCTGCTCATGGCCCTGAGACTTCCGCCTCCGAAGCGCCTGCTATGCCACAACCATTGGACCATGTCGAATCGCAAAATGTCCAAATCAATAGGCAACGTGGTCAATCCATTCTTTGCCGTGCAGCGATGGGACGTTGACCCCCTCCGCTACTTCCTCATGCGCAACGGAAGCCTTACCAAAGACATGAGCTACTCAAACCAGTTGATTGGGTCGGTGTACACCAAGGAACTGCAAGCCAACATGGGGAACCTATTTTACAGGATCGCGCGACCCAAAGTAACCGCCAAGTGGTCGACTCTGGAAGCCGTCTCTGCATTTCGAGATGGCGCATTCAGGCAGATTGCCGAGCAGCATCCAAAGCAGCTCTTCAAAAGCCTGGATGAGCACCTGAAGAAGGCTCCCTCTGCATTCTATGAAGAAATGGAGAATTGCAACGCGGGTGGTGCTGTTCGTGAGATGTTCAATCTTCTTCGCGAGGTAAGCTCGCTCCTCTACCGGTATTCAGATGCTCGTACACCCCGGCCCTAACTCTCGATCGATTCTCTCGCAGACAAACCGCTATGTATCGGATACAGAACCCTGGCACCTGGTCAAGAACCCTGACCCCGAATCACGCGTGCTCTTGAACCTGGTGATATACAATTGTGCAGAGGCTTTGCGCATCGCAGGCATTCTGCTGCAACCCATCATGCCCACCAAGGCGTCGCTGCTTCTCAACGAACTAGGTGTGGCCCCGGATCGAAGAACTGTCGATTTCGCAGTCAAGGGAAAGGACGCAAACTACGGCACCGAAGCAAAGACTGGCGATCCAGCAGCCCGAACGAAGAAATGGGATACCATTTTTCCACCGACGCCGAATGCAAACGACTCTGACGCAGAAGTCATGGAGCAATTGAGCTCTGCTCTGCACGACAAGACGAGGAATAAGATGAACCAAATGGCAGAGCTGTTGGCGATGGAGGCAAGAATGGGAGAAGAAGCAGTGGCCAAGATGCTGGCTGAGTTGCACGCCGCGAAGAATGCGCAGAATGAAAATGAATCGACGTGTGGGCCGGGCCGCACGACTAGGTAGATTTGAAGATGCGTCGCGACCACGGCCGCTGTACACTTGTAGAACATGGATGAGCGAAGTTGATTTCCCACCTCTGATTATCTTTGAAAAGTGCTCATCATCAATCCACCGCGTTATTGTTTGTTTCTTGGTAGTAATTGGAGCCGATTGCGATGCCGTGCTCTTGTGGAAAGGCAAAAATGGAGCCCATTGACGGAGCCCATTGACGGAGCCCATTGACGGAAGCCCACTCAACGTTCGTCTCAAGAGTTCAAGACCGACCGGCAAGCTTGACATGTCATTCAATCTCCGGTCCAAGTTGTAGCACGCAGCGCAACCCGGATCGAAAAAAGGCACTCGAGAATGAGAGTCAACGAGGGGACAGGTAAGTCCAGCGCCCGCTCCCCCCAAAGAAAACTCACTCACTCGCCCGTTCCCCATCTCCAACCTGGCATCAGCCATCAAGGCCAGTAAAGTCCTGCTTGTGCCGTACGAAGCCCGCCATGTCCCCAGGTACCACAGCTGGATGCAAGATGCCGTACGTCGCTTCTCCGCAGCATTGATCAAAAAGAAGAAGAAGAAAGTATCTAACAGGATGCCCACCAAAACCAGGCAATCCAAGAGGCCACGGCATCTGAGCCGCTGACCCTGGAGGAGGAGTACGAAAACCAGCGGTCATGGCGAGCGTCGCACGACAAACTCACATTCATCGTCTGCGAGCCGCTCGCCCCGTCGTCGGCCGGCGTCAAGGCCGGCGTCGCGGACGCAAGTGACCGCATGAGGGGAGACGTCAACTTGTTCATCCACGACGACGACGACGACGACCAAAGTCCCGAGGGGGAGGGGACGGCTCGGCTTCGAGGCGAGATCGACGTCATGGTTGCGGAGAGGGGGAATTGGAGAAAGGGGCATGGAGGCGCGTCCGTGCGATGTCTGCTTGTTTACATATGGCGGAATCTACGGGGTATTCTGAGGGAGTACGCGGCCAAGGAGGGCGCGGCGAAGGCGGCGGGAGGGAAGATGGTGGGGTTGATGGCCAAGATCAAGGAGGGCAACGAGGGGAGCAGAGGGCTGTTTGAGAAGCTCGGGTTTAGGCAGAGCGGGGATGTGAATTACTTTGGGGAGGTCGTGATGGTGATGTCGTGGGAGGAAGTCGAGAGGCTGGTGGAGGGGTGGATGGGGAACGCGGAGGAGGAGGAGGACATGTATTACGAGGAGGTCAGGTATGAGTTGTGACTTTTGGTGAGGCGTCGAATTCATCTCGTTGCATTGAAATCTCTCGTCTTCAACTTCATCATGCATCATCAAACCCGCCAGCGAAAATGAATAGGGCCGACCCGCCCTCCTCCGCCTCCATCACCACCAAGCAGCCAAGTCCCGAGGAGCTCATCAAGGACTACATCTACGGCCCGAGTTGGCGCGGCACTTGATGTTCAGGAGCCGCATCCTGGAGAATGCAGAGGATAGGCAATCCCATGTCGGGGCCAAGAGGGAGGAGGCTTCTGAGCTGGCCACCAAGCAACGCCAGGAAAGAGGCGACAATACGGGAGATTCTGCAGAAAATGTGGAGAGAGGCCGGTTTTATTGAGTGATTTGTACATGATACCGACTACGGAGTACTGTCCTCGGCAAATCTGTTGAACTCTCCCGTACTCCGTAGACGTTTCATTGACGCCGATTCCGCCACGGCCGAGGACATGTTTTCATGGGCTTTTTGACGCAGATGTGTGTGTGTTTGTTGTCTGCACCATGACCCCTGCGCCCCACCCAATCATTGCGCCTCCAGGATTTATCCCCAACTTTCCTCCAACTTCCAACTTGATCATCAATCAGCCCCATCACCGGACCACAACCACGATGCAGTCCCTCACGCGCCTCGCACGCCCGCTACTAACCAAGCCGCTCCATCATATCCCTCGGTAAATAAAAAAAAAAATTCCACCTTGCACGCCCAGCGCCATCAAAAACCTAGCTAACGCATGCAGAACATTCACCACCCTCTCCCCCCTGCGACCATCTCTCACGCCTCTCCGTTGTCCCAATGCCCTCACGAGCTTCACTCCTACGCTCGCCGCTTCTGCCGCCGAAGAAGCAGACGTCGTCTCCCGGAGCGCCGTATCGTCACATCCTTCCCTGTGCGCGCTGCAAATGCGCTTTGGTCCGCGAAACACGATGAATGGGCATACGAGATTGGTGCAGAAGCGTAGACATGGGTTTTTGCACAGATTGCGGAGCAGGACGGGACGAAAGATTATCTGGAGGAGGAAACTCAAGGGAAGAAAGCAATTGGCTCAGTGAGAGTGAGGGTGAGGGTGGATTGTCTGCGTTGGGGCCAGGAGCTTGTACGTTGTGGGCTGGATGGGCAGGGCAGTGGGAGGCGGCGTAGAACGAAACCGACGAAATCGTACGCTGGACACAAAATCGTCAATACGTGGCATTGTACTACTATCATGGAGTGGAAAGTCTGCATCCATCCATAACTATGTGTCTGCGCGAAGTGGCACGTGTGCAAAACGTCTTCATACTCGGATATTGCAATTTATTATCATAACCTGTCCAGACGATTCGTTCTAAAATCACCCCTTGCTCACCTTCTCGCACTTCAAGCCTAGCGCGTCGCAACGAACGATCAAGTCGTCACTTGCATTTCCAATCCATATACTGTATGCCCCATCCACAGCAGGGACGACCCAGTCCTGAATCTCTACATCCCACACACTGAGGTCCTTCCTTGTCAACTGTAACTCAACAGTGGTGCTCTCCCCCGGCGCGAGGACTTTTGTCTTTTCAAAGTCCCGGAGCTGAATGGTGGGCGTCTCGTAGCCGGCGTCTTTGGGAAATTGGAGATAAGCCTGCACAGAGGCTCTGCCAGAGTGTTTCTGTCCGCTGTTGGTCACCGTGACAGAGAGCTTATAAGCAACGTCCCACAAGGCAGGGTTTCCCCCTTCGCCGCCGCCAGAGCGAGGACCTGGTTTCTGATCCGTCGAGTAACCTGCGGGATATGGGTACTTCTTCTTGCCGGCGTCTTTGCTGGCCGCCTCTGCATCCGAGGCGCTGAGCCACGAATAAAGATATCGCCACCTCTTGCGGAAACCCGTCGGCGCGACTGCCTCACTTGCAGCCGGGATAGCCTGAGCATACTCCAGAATGCCAGTCTTGGGGGACCGAGCGGGAGGTGTTCTGCTCATTTGGGTCACCTTTGTGATCTTCACTTGAGAATACATAAAGGTGGTATAGCTGAGGCCGTGGCCGAATGCGTAGCGTGGCTGGACCCCATTCTTGTTGAGCCATCTGTAGTCAACGTAAAGGCCCTCGGTGAATGTGTCCTGCGGCTGCGTTAAAAAGGTACCGCTGATCAGTTCTGTGACGCTCTTGGGCATATCATCCTCTTTCTTGGTGATGGAGTAGGGCAAGTGACCGCTTGGCGACACTTCACCAAAGAGCACCTCGGCCAGAGATCGTCCTGCTTCCTGGCCTGGCAAGTGAGCAATGAGTACTGATTTAACAGATGGGAGAGAAATCCAGTTCTCGAGTATGAGCGGTCCGACGGTATGTGCCACGACGACCACGTTCTTATACTTGGCAGCGGCATCTTGGACGAGTTTGTCTCCATTGTGCCAAGCATACAGCCCAGATGCGTCTCTGTCACCGTGGTTACCTTCCACGGTGTAGGTATTCTCGCCAGAGTCTGACGTGATAAAGACAAAAGCAACATCGTCATCCAAAGGGGCATCAATACTGCCTGGGAAGGAATCAGAATTATAAAACTGGACTTTGTTGGCACGTGCTTGAATCGCTGTTATCGGGTCATCCAGATACATGTAATCAACGGAGCCGGATCCCCACCCTTGCCCAAGGGTGCCTTTGTTGCAGTTTCGGTCAAGGCAGGCATTCGGACCAGCGGGGTTGGTTTTGGCTCCGGTGCCGAAGACCTTCAACGGTCTGGACGTGTCGAGTGGTAAAAGATTATCGGTGTTTTTCAGCAAAGTAATGGCGTCCTGGGCAACTTGACGTGCGATGATGTCGTGATCAGCTTGAACGGGAACAAATTGATTGACAATTACTATGGGTGTATCCGGGAAGGCAGCTGGGTAGCGAAGTCCCTTTTGTTTTTTCGTATTAATGTCGAAGTTTGTTTCTGGAAAGTCTCTGTCTTGGCCCATCTGATACCAAGCAGCGACGATCCGTGTTGCCATGTCATTCAGCCTATCCATAGGTACGGAGCCATTAAGGACAGATCTGCTGAGCTCGTACATCCAATAAGAGTTGCCAACGAAGGGGACTTGGGTATCCCCAGGCATGTCCAAATCCAAACCAGATATG
The DNA here is from genome assembly GCA_001008265.1 of Epichloe sylvatica. Lineage (NCBI taxonomy): Eukaryota > Fungi > Ascomycota > Sordariomycetes > Hypocreales > Clavicipitaceae > Epichloe > Epichloe sylvatica. Next base: position 5,784 of record LCTT01000479.1, on the reverse strand, counting down.
GCGGACGCCACGCCTGACATATGGGCGAGCCAGTCGGACATGACAAAGCCTTGAAAGCCCAGCTCATCCTTGAGAAGTCCGTTGATGAGATACGGATGCTGGCTGCTCGCAGTGCCATTGACCTGAAGTCATGTGTCAGCATCCTATTTCCCAAGGGAGAATTGCTCTTCCGTCTATACACTTACAGCATTGTAGGCAGTCATGACGGACCCAACACCGGCGCGGATACCTTCTGCAAAAGGCCACATATAGAGCTCGTGCAGAACACGATCATCTGGTAGATTATCAGTGAACGGTCCACAAAGACGAAGCCATGATGCTCCCGTACCTATGTTGGCGCTGTAACCATATTGAAGAGGGTTGTACATGCGATGCATCTCTTGTTCATTGCCAACCCAGTGTTTGATTGTCGCAATCACACCTTGTTCCTGGACACCTTTTATGGTCTCGCGAGCACCCGCGGCTTGTAGACAGGCATCAGCACCGAACGATTCCCAGTTGCGGCCGCCTTTGGGCTTGCGCCCATGGGGACCAACCGTTGGACCGAGCCAGACGTTGACGCCTTTGCCGCGAGCTTCCTTGCCAATGGCGACACCTCGCTGGTACATGAGCTTCTTATCGAATGTGGCACCCGCCGTGATGCCGTCTGGAAAGACGGTGACATGGTCCGCGTTACGAATTCCGTTGGGAGCGTCGTTCAAGCACAGCTGTGGGAATCCAACTCGGAGAGCAGAGCCGGTGTTGCCAGTACAGTGTCTGCTTACGGGTCAGTTGAAGCTCATTTTCACAGGGGGGCAACGACCACAAAAACGCGTCATCTTGCATTTGGCCGCAAAGATGCATGGACGTCCAAGTTTCGCAGGATCAAAACTCACCCTGTCGCACGGTTTTTATTAATGCAAGCTCCAACACGATTGCTTTTGCAAGTTTCATCATAGGAACGAACTGACCCATGAATACACCACTACCGCCAGTGATATTGGTCTTTTCCGCCAGCGTCATGGAGTCGACAAGCTTTCTCGCCTTGCGATAGCTCTCCTGCCAATCCTTCACCCATCCGCCATACGGCGCTGGGTAATACGCAGTCACATAATATCCATCTGGAACGGATGACCTTTGCTGAACAGCTCCAGGAGTTTGGCTCGCCCTACTGAAGGAAATGATGCCCGCGATCAGGGCTACTTTTTCAGAGATGGCCACCATTGTTCTTGAAAATCAACACCGCGCATTCCAAGTCGTACGTGTTTTTTTTTTTTTTTTTCAGTTCATCGCAGAGCGTGGTAATTAGGAAACAAACCAGGACTTCAAAATCGGACCCCCTGGGGAACCCGTTAATAACCCAAGGACAAGGGTGCGATCGCACTCATCGGTTAAAATCATAGCCCGTACATAGAGAACGAGAAAGTCCATGGTTCTGTCGCATGACGCCGACATTGTGGTCTAATAATAAGACGTATTCGTGTTGCCCTCCTGCGGGCCCGGCAGTGTCACAATGGTTGCTAGTACAAATCATCTAGCATCTAGCATCCTGAGGGAAATGCAGGAAGGTGTCCCCTTTTTCCCAAGCGAAGCTGACGATTTACAAGACTTGGCGCCGCGGCTGATAATTGGGAAGGCGCGACCCACACCGTGAAGAGAAAGAGGGCACGAGGCGCAAGGGCGGCTTGGCAATGCGACACTGAACTCGGAGGTGACGGCTTCTCGACATGCTGATTTCCTATCGATTGCTCGCAGCTGACACAAGCGGGCCCTTGCTTTTCGTGCGATTAAGATTGCACGGCATGGGTCTACCTACAGCAACTGTTTCGTTGAGACAATGGCGAAGAAACGGACAGAAAAGTCGACATGATCCTGGGGATTTCAGGAGCAGCCCGTTTTGAAGGGAAACACCTCATTGAAAAAGGTCTCTTCCCCGTTGCGCAACAAAAAGCCGGACCCATTTATTTTAGTCGTCTGGTCAATGTTTCTGCGCGAATTTATTAGTTAGGTCCAATCGGTCCAATCGGTCCAGTCCATCTCGTGCAACGATTCCCACGTCACATACGGACGCATAATCCGTATTACACACATAATTGCATATGTTGTTCTTCTTGCTTCAAGCTTGAAATATGTACATACTCGGCAATCGGACCGGTCCGGCCAGCAGCGGCCACGAAGAAAAGGAGGCGTGGTTTTTTGTGGCCAAATTGGACATGAGCTTGGCATGACTGGCGCGCCTGCATCTTACTCGACAAACGCAATCGCCACTTTTTCCCATGTTGCCGGGTTTTCGTCTGCACTTCCTGAATAGTGACGAAAATAAAGTTCGATGTAGGGGATCCAACCGATACTGATTCTCGCATGCCTGAACCTATTAATTTCCCTTGAACTTCTCTCCTGTCCTAGGCTTCCCCTCAAGTCGACTATCCGAGCGGGCACGCGACGGCACTTACCGAACTCGTCTCCCCCGAGATGGTGACCTTCGCAATAGCATAGGCTAGCATCATGGAAACGTCGAAAGCGTGGGGTGGCGTAGTGCCTCGCCTATTTAAACGCATCGCTTTTACCGTTTTTGCCTTTACTGCCGCCGCAGGTATTGCGTTTGCCTTATTCACATACGCATCCGAGGCACATTTAAAGCACATTTCTGAGACCGTCAAGGCATGGGAGGCTCCATCCAAGCCAACCAAGATATCCCAATGCGGCGCGTTCAATAAAACCGATGAAATCTGGAAGGAGTCACAGCTGAAGTACCAACATCTGCGCGATGACAAATTTACGTATGTGCCGACACTGCCGCGCCAACAGCCCAGCTCTTGCATTAACCTTGACTGCTTGATTCTAGCATTGCCATGCAAACCTACCGCCGACCGAAAGAACTCAACGATACCCTCCATGGCTTATTGTCCGAGGAAATTCCCTCGCTTCTGGAAGTCGTTGTGGTGTGGAACGACTTGGAGACGGCGCCCCCTGAAAACTATGCATCCGAGCATGGTGTGCCTGTTCGATATAGGCACTCACCTGTAAACAGCCTCAACCAGAAACTGTGGCCCGACCCGGCATACCAGACGCAAGCCATCTTTCTGTCTGACGACGACATCTACTACCAGCCCAAAGATCTTGAATTCGTGTTCCAGTCATGGCGCAAGTTTGGACGTCGCCGGATGACGGGAGGATTCACACGCTGCGCAGTCCAAGAGCCCAACGGCAAATGGAAATATTCGTTTTGTTCGACCGACGCTGCGCACAACTATTACAACTTGATTCTATCGGGTCTTGCCTTTGCGCACATTTCCTTCATGGACTACTATTCTTCGAGCGATGCGATGACTACCAAGATTCGGGCTTATGTGGACAAGCACTTCAACTGCGAAGATTTGGCCATGAATTACTTGGTATCTATGCTGACGGGCGAGGGGCCGTTGCTCGTCAAGGGCAAAGAGCCCTATGTCAGTTTCGTGCCCAAGATAGGAATTAGCACAAAGCCAGGCCACATCGAGGCTCGAAGCCAATGCCTGAACTACTATAATGAGCTTTTCGGATGTATGCCGTTGATCAATGAGACAGCACATATTGAGCCTGGGGTGATTATTTCATAACATGAGGCTTTCCTTCACTATATCTCTTGCCCCTTTTCCCCTTTGTTTGGCATGTTTTCCAAGGTGTGCCTATTACATACCTGGCAGCCTCACGAATCGACCCAGTACATGTACTATCACCACCCTATTGGCCCTGACGCTGCATACCTAGGAAGTCGAGCACAGTCCCGGACGGCTGTGGAACCTCGTCCTGTATATCTATTCCTTTCGTCCATCAATGGCACCGCCGCACCTGCTGATTTGGAGAATGTTTTGATTCTTGGCGGGCGGTTTCTTCTTTCCATCTGTACAAATACTTACCATATTTACCCGGGTACCTCCTTCAAAGTTGGGGCCTACATAGCGTGGCTGTGGACTTTCCTACATCAAGGCGTTGCAGAAATGGAATAATGTTTCTCGTTATGGCACGTCTGCCTGTGTGCCATGTTACATATTCATGTGATGAAAATCGAGTAGTCGATGATTACGGCATTGTACATTCGCGATGGACAGATTATTGCCATCCAGCACAGGCCGGACAGCACGTTGCGATAGTGCTATTGACTATAAATGACTGAATAGCGCTACACTGTAAAACTACCGATTATTTGCTTGGTCATGTTGCACAAGGCGGTGACGCGCGGCCAAACTTCCTGCGCATCACATCACGCAGCGGCTTGGCTCATCTTCAGAGTCTACGATTGGCGACATTACGACGTCCACCACTCTGCATGACAGCCCATGTAGTTTTAGAACTGGGACTTGGCCAACTGGGAACCGTCCCCAGGAAACTAACTCGAGTTCATAGACAGAAGGGGAGGTTCGACTCCAGAGGACATGAAGCGTGACGAATTAGTGACATGTCTCCAGTGTCGGCATCTACCTTGACCTACTACACGAGCAGTGTAGATGTCCCAGGTTGCACGACGCCAATTCATGTCCAAGCACCGAATTCCTCAAAACGTTTCTACATGCAAATTGCCCTGTGATCCATTATCCCATGCATCCACAACCTCCGAAATTCGAATAGCTCCGCCGGCCTCCGCAATCGTCAGACTTGTCACCGATTTCGGGCCCCCCATTAATCCCACCACGCGAGGGCTTGGACAACGATGCAACCTCGGATCCATAATCAGGACAAAGCCTTTGGGTGAGAGTGAGATATCCCTCGAGTTTCATACTACGATGTTGCCTCCTGTTTCGGGCGACGATCAGCACCGTGAGGCCCTCGCTAACGAACCCATGGAGACGAGTCGCACAGTATTTCGCGGCGGCTTCTGATGGTGTGAAGCCAAGTTTCTTGGGCGCATACGGATTACATCAATGTTCATGCGAAGCTTATCAGACATTGGGTATACAGTCTAACCCCTGAATGGTTTTACACGAGGTATATAACCAGGGGTAACAGGCTAATAATAAATCACTAGGTAAGGTAAAAGACACTTTAGATTATATATCTTTTACTAGGACTACTTAGTATCTTTTTACGCCTATAGTGTGAGGCCCCACTCACAACACCCGTGCGCCAGCGCACACTAGGCGGGCACACCACGCCCTCATAACACCTATGCGCTAGCGCACACTAGGCAGGCACACTATGCCCTAGGGCTAGGTTTACGTAATACTAGTAAGCCGCTAGCTATAAGCTATTAACTTATATATATAATATACTTAGACCTAGTAAGCTTTAGTTAATATATAAGTACCCCTATACCTCTTACTTAGCTATCCCTTTATTTTTATAATTTTAAAGCTTCTTTTACTAGTTACCTAAGAATAATATAAGGGGAAGAATAACCTAATTTACCTAAATAATACTATATATTACTTAGGATTTACTAAATAATAGTAATACTATAGCTAGAAATATACTATATTTTATAATTTCTTTTAATACTATACCTTTTACTATAAGGATAAAAAAGGTAGTAATTAAAAAGTAAATTATATAGCTTAAATAGCTTAAGAAACTATAGGAGTAAGAATAAGAACTTACTAATTTAATATAATTTTATAAAGAAAAAAAACTAGTAAAAAAAGGCTAAAAAGCTAGTATATTCTTAAGTCTTAGTAACTAAGAAGTTAAGGTTTAAAATATTATAAAACTCTAATACCTTATAAACTTATAGAAATATAAAATATAGCTTAATAACCTTAACTATACCTTTAAGGGGGTAAAGGAAAAGTATTATTAAGATAACTAAAAGATTTTTTTTATACTTAATTA
>LCTT01000478.1:0-16090 GCA_001008265.1 Epichloe sylvatica | reverse complement strand
TTTTTTTTTTTTTTTTTGCTGAGACAAATGACGCTCACATCAATCTGTGAATCTCTGCGGCGATTAGCTCACTTGGGAATGACGGGAAAATATGAGCGCTTATTCACCAACCTAATGCATTGCACAAGCCCATTCCTCCACTTCACACGCTCGACACACCGACTGTGCCGAGTCTTCTTTTGAGTCCTCTATATTGCCTCGGCAATACTTGGATTCTGGCGTCTTTTTATTGCCTGAAGGTCTTTCAGACATAGTTAGGCGATTAGATCAGCCACATTCATGGGCATTTCATCGATCTGAGTTGAGTAGTATACTGGGAGATAATTAGCATCGTCCAATACTCTCGCAAGGAACATGCCAATGAAGACTTACACTCAATATCTCGTAGAATGCGAACATCTTCGGTGGTAACGAAGTTGATGGCAACACCCTTGCGACCAAAGCGACCACTTCGACCGATGCGGTGAATATAGTTCTCACGGTTGCTAGGCAGATCGTAGTTGATGACCAGACTGACTTGCTGCACATCAATGCCGCGCGCCCAGACATCGGTTGATATTAAAACTCGGCTGTTGCCTTGCCGGAAATCCTGCATAATGCTGTCACGCTCCTTCTGAGGCATGTCACCGTGCATGCTGCTCACAGTGAAGTTGGCCTCGCGCATTTTGTCGGTGAGCCAATCGACCTTGCGACGGGTGTTGCAGAAAATGACAGCTTGTGTAATGGTCAAGGTGTCGTACAAGTCGCACAGGGTATCGAATTTCCAGTCCTCCTTCTCAACAGCGATGAAGTATTGTTTTAAGCCCTCGAGCGTCAGTTCATCACGCTTGACGAGAATCCTAACCGGGTCGGTCATGAATTTTGTCGTCATATCCAAGACATCGTATGGGAGGGTAGCGCTGACTACCACGACCTGGGTGGCCGGAGGTAGGTATCGATAAACGTCATAAATCTGCTCGCGGAAACCCTTGTTGAGCAGCTCATCTGCCTCATCCAGCACGAGCATCTTTATGTGTCGCGTTCGGAGATTTCGTCTTCGGATCATGTCGGCGACACGCCCAGGGGTTCCGGAAACGATGTGTTGACCGTAATCGAGCTTGCGAATATCTTCGCCGACGTTGGTTCCTCCGATGCAAGCATGGCATTGCACATTCATATAGTCGCCCAGTGCCATAACGACGGACTGAATCTGAGTAGCCAGTTCGCGTGTCGGCGAGAGCACCAATGCCTGCGTCTCGCGCACTGCAGTGTCGATGACTTGCAGCATACTGATTGAGAAGGTAGCAGTTTTGCCGGTACCCGATTGAGCCTGCGCGATAGTGTCGCGTCCCTTGCAAACCTGGACAATAGCTCGAGATTGCACAGCGGAGGGGGACTCGTATCCGTAGGCGTAGATGCCTCGAAGGAGGTTCTCTAAATTTGACAATTAGCATTGCAGCGGTTGGACGAACGTCGAAGAGCCTTGCCTGGTCACTCACCCTTCAGGGACATGGATTCAAACGTAGGGTGAACGGTGACTTCCTTTGAGGTGGAAAATTCCATCCTCTCTTCCGCCTTGCGGTCGATTCCGCCACCGCCTTCAGCCATTTTGTCGGAGGGTTTCGGTGGTTTCGGTGTTGGTCGCGAATAATGTCGAGAAGCAAACAATGGCGTTCTACTAGGATACAGCTAATAATGAGAGCTGGACCAGCCAGACCTTGAATGAAGCTGGCAGTGTTTAAAAAGTTTTTTGGGCTGCTGGTCGCAGGGGCCGGTTTTACTTCGGCAAGCCTTGAGTTGGCAGCGCAGCGTGCACATCGGCCAGAATAGACCTGCGGTGGCGGCGAGTGGCTGGACAAGAAGAGCGGCGGGTGGCGCAGAAACTTTTTGGCGGCCTGTCAACTTTCACATCGCGACGTCGCCAATCTTCGCGGCTGCACCGCAACATCAACGGCGCGCGACTTGGTCCCCCCTGCTACACAATGTACATGTTGGAGGAGCAACGGTACATCCATGAGGATTTGGAGCGTCTAGAGCAAGGCATCGCGGATCGTGTTCGCGATGAGCCCAAGCATGTAAGTTTTCCATGCACTGCATACCTTCCTTCTCGTTGCAATGCTTTGTTAACACGAGATCCGCTTCAATAGATTCGAGATCGGTTGAATCGCGATCACGAGATTGCCCAGCTACTTAATCAGATTCAAAACCAGTCCAACGAGCTGCTGAAGATTTACAAGGACAACAGTGGAGCCCGCGCCGCGGAAATTCAACAGCTCGGCACTGGCGATCCCTTCGATGCGTTCTACAAGCAGCTTGGCGAAATCCGTGAGCATCATGCAAAGTACCCAAATGAACAAGCTGAGAACTCCGAGCAAAGGTATAAGCAGAGGAAGGCCGGCGATGCGGCTGGACCTGTCGCGACAGTCGTGGATACAATATTCTCTGGAGAGGAAGCCCATGGCCGATTTTTCGATCTCAACACCTGTCACGAATCCTACCTCAACTTGCCCAATGTCAAACGCCATACCTACTTGCAATATCTGGAGCACTTTGACAACTTCACTCCCGCCTACTGTGGAGTCAAGCGAGGCGAAAAATTGACTGATCAATACTTCAGCTATGTTGGTGAGCTGGCAGAATACCTTGAGGACTTTATGCGCAGATCACGTCCTCTTGAAAATACGGATAAGGTTCTGTCCTCTTTTGACGAAGAATTTGCAAGCTTATGGGAGAAGAACGAGATCGAGGGATGGGCCACTGAGCCAACGACAAACGGGAGTTCGGCAACCACTTTGAGTAGTCCTGAGGCGCAGTGGTGTAAATACTGCGAGAAAGAATTCAAAAACGAGAACGTCTACAACAGCCATTTGCCAGGACGAAAACACAAGAAGGCCGAGGAGCAATGGCGGCAACGACAGGAGAATTCCACTGCCGAATTGGGGAATGCCGCTTCTGGCGTTGTGTCGGCGATAAGACTCAAAGAGCGAGCTGTTGCGGAACGTGAATATCGGGTCAAACGATTGGCCAGCGCAATGAGCACTGAACGAAGCGATACTCGTGTCAATGTCGAAAGAAAACAGGGCATGACCAGGCGGGAGCGGGAGCAAGAACTGGAGAATCTCTACAACGAGTCCGATTTGCCAAGAGAAAATGTCGAGGAAGGCGACGGCGACGACGAGGAAGATGAGGACAAGATTTATAATCCCCTCAAAGTTCCACTGGGGTGGGATGGAAAACCCATTCCCTTCTGGCTGTACCGTCTGCACGGGTTGGGTGTAGAATTTCCGTGTGAAATCTGCGGAAATTACGTGTACAAAGGCCGACGAGCGTTCGAGAAGCACTTCAACGAAGCTCGCCATATCTACAACCTGAAGTGTCTGGGAATCACCAATCCTACGTTGTTCAGGGACATCACGAAAATGGATGAAGCACAAAGACTGTGGGAGAAGATCCAGAGAGAGAGGAAACAATCCAAATTGGACGAAGGCAGCATTGTGCAAATGGAGGATGGCGAGGGCAATGTTATGCCCGAAAAGGTGTACTATGATTTGCAAAAGCAGGGTCTGTTGTGAGTCGAGTTAGGCGAGAAACTGCAGGCGACTTATTTATCGTGTTCATATATGGCCAGAAGATTTGTAAAACAACAGGAATTATTACTATTTCCGTATACTTGACTGAGAAAAAAACGGCATGCAAAATACAATTGACATTGTGAAACAAGCATACGTGACATTGGCCAGCTCCCTGGCAACGCCCACTCCAGCTGTACATGAGCCCGCTCATTGGTCCGGGAACAGGACCGGGAACCGGCTGCTCTCTGGACCGTGCGACGTGGGAGCAGCAATCAACATCAAAGCATCGAGGACCGTGATGGCGACTCGGATGTATTTTGCTTTCACAACTCTTCTTCCTCTCCATTTCACTGGCAACGACATGAAGCTTATACCAGCAGCCTAAGCACAGGCATGACTCAAATGACCAAGCCCTTGCCGGCCTTGTACACAGTCTACGTGCTTCGTTCCACGGTCAGGCGCGCGTCACTCTATATCGGCTCAACGCCAAATCCTCCCCGTCGTCTAAAGCAGCATAATGGAGAATCCAAAGGTGGCGCAATTCGCACATCGCGCGACACTTTACGACCTTGGGAGATGATAGGTTTGGTGTCCGGGTTTCCAAGCATGGTGGCAGCGCTGAAATTTGAGTACGACCCCCTTCCTTTCTTTCTTTTTTCTCTTTCCCATCAGCCTCTCCTTCAAGTCTTACATTGTTCGCTAAATGAAAAGCTCCCACCAGGTGGGCATTGACAAACCCGCACCTTTCACTGCATATACCAGATGAGTCTCGTGTGAGCATTTCGACGCGGAGGAAGAAGAATGGAATGCCGAAAAGACCGGTCCACAGCATGAGGTCTGTCATGGCCAACATTCATTTGCTCACAAGTGTGCCGAGCTTCGCAAGATGGCCATTAAACGTGCACTTTTTTGCGAAAGAAGCCTTTTCTGCTTGGCAGAATCGACTGAAATCTACGCCGGAACCCAGCCTACAAGGCCTCCGAATACTGACGGATTTCTCGGGACCCGCGGATGAGGTGGCTGGGAGTGCTCAAGTCCGTGGTATACATGCTCTTCCGCTGGACTATATGCCCATGGCCGGGTACATAGGCAAAGCGCATGACATTGTCGAATTTGAGCAAGAAGGAAAGTGCGTGCATTGTACCCAAAACCTCGAATCGGGCAAAGGTCTCTATGCTTTGTGTCCGAACAATGCCTGCAAGGCCATGGGACACCTAGATTGCTGGAGCAGGCATGCACTGTCGAATGATGCCAGCGACCACGTGATTCCAGATCAATGTACATGTCCAGAATGCGGAGGCGACGTCAGATGGGGCGATATGGTCAAAGAATTAAGTCTGCGCGTTCGCGGAGATTCAGAGGTGAAGAAAGTGTTGAAGAGTGTGGCAAAGGCTAAAAAGTTGGCAGCGACATCGTGAGCCGACACGAATGGAGCGCGCGTTGCATCATTATCCAGCCGATAGCATTTGTACACTTGCAAAACCCTGCATGAAGGGGTGTGCTTAACAGTATTTGTTATGGGGTCCGATGCTGGATTTTCATGTATGATGCAAGGCTATTATTTTGACAATGCCAAGGTGCGACCGTACGCCCTGCTTTCGAAGGGAAACAAACAGCCTGACCACCTACATCAGGCTACATGTAATCCGTACATGGACACCTACATACTCCGTACGAAGATGTGCTTCAATGGAGCAGCCAACTCGTGGCCCGCCCCACCTGAGTAGTTTGTAGTCACAGTCACGGTGAATCTGTACTTGTCGCGGTGGCTGTAGCGTGTAGCGGGGACTTACTTGGCTGTGATCACTGATGAGCTCAATAAAGCGATTGATTGCTCGATACGGCGCCGTCTACTGGAGACTTGGAGACTCGCCGCGCCGCTCTCGTCGGTTCCCGCACTTTCACATTTGCAGCGGCAACCCCATTCCTCGTCTGCCTTGGTTCGTTTTCGCACCAACATCTACATGTACACACGATCAGCACCAGTACCAACCTGCGAAGCGTACATGGGTTCCTCCACACTGCGGCGCTCCTCTGGTTATTCGACACATTGCATGCCGTCTTGCTGCCTGCATGTTCATTTTACTAATTGGTGAGTCGATGTACTCCGTATTGTCTTAGTGCAAGGGTGACGAACATTTCCTTCATATCCGTGGTTTTGGCCTCTTTTTTTCCCGGGCTCTCGGCAATTCTCTGGCAACCAGACTTACCTCGTATGCAGCCACCCAATAAGGTTTTCCCTCGTTCTAATGGATTAAATCTTAATACTCTTCTTCCCTCGTCCTTTTACACGGCGACGCCGATCTCTTCCGTACATTATATATGCTTGCCGTGCTTCTCTCGATTTTTCTCCATCGACGGTGTCAGTATCGCTACAATGCACGAAGTCCATCACCCATAAGGCACGCCAACCAAACCTACATTTTCGATACGAACAGTTTCGTCCTTCATAACGCGACCTGCTGAACGATTATTTGATCCCTTTCGAGGAGTCCACCTTCTGCGGCTACGAGTATCTGTCCTCGCGCACGCCATCGGGCAAAGTTTTCCGGGTTGCGGGTTGAAAATGGCACCAATGTCAACAGCCACGATGACGACCACGGGGGGCACTAGCGCCAATGTGAGCTCGCGCAACTCGCCTTCCATCGGTCCATCTGCACCCCAGATATCAACGAGACCAAAACGCAAGGTCAATACAAATGGCTATCACCCTCTCAATTCGCAAATTCCGCTCAGTGCCATGACCAGCACTGGACTGGACCTCACCTCAGTCGAACGTCGTGGTCAACCAACGGCCGCACGCGAACCCTCGATGAAAAAGTCGAGGCCACATGGCATCTCCGAGGCGCCGACTTACTGCCCGACTGAAGAGGAATGGCGAGACCCACTAGAGTATATGAAGAAGATAACGCCCGAGGCCTCTCGGTACGGCATATGCAAGATAATTCCACCCGATTCGTGGAACCCAGATTTCGCCATAGATACAGAGGTATGTCGTTGCAGGCTTCCTGCATTTTGTACCACATCCCCAAGTAAAATTACGCTAATTCGAAACATTAGAAATTTCATTTTCGAACCCGGAAACAAGAGCTAAATTCTGTGGAAGGAAGTGAGTCTTTGCCACAAATTGAATATTCTCTTTCTCTCTCTACACTGAAATGTACCCAAAGCTAATGAAGCAGGCAATCGAGCGAATCTCACTTACCTAGACGGACTGTCCAAGTTTCACAAGCAGCAAGGCAGTAATCTACATCGGCTGCCGTATGTGGACAAGAAACCCCTGGATTTGTATCGCTTGAAGAAGGCAGTGGAATCCCGTGGCGGCTTCGATAATGTCTGCAAGCTGAAGAAGTGGGCAGAAATTGGGCGTGATCTTGGCTATAGTGGCAAGATCATGTCCTCGCTTTCCACATCTTTGAAAAACTCCTACCAACGATGGCTATGCCCTTACGAGGAATACCTACGTCTCGCCAAACCTGGAGTTCACCAACAGCTGGAACAAGAATACGGCGGACCATTGACTCCCAGCCCGGCACAAACACCCGTCAGAAAATCTCACGTCGATACTCCAACCAGCGTTGAGGGTGATTCTCCGGCTAGGCAAGCAGCGGAAGCTTTACAGAACAATCTTAATGGATTGAAACGCGAGGTCGACCGCGACACGCCGATGCTCGATGCCCCGCCTGCGCCCACATTTGCATCTTCTGGGGGCTTCAAAGCCATTAATTCCGGCTGTTTTACTGCCGTAAACTCTGCGTCCAAACCAAGTCATGTTGACAGACGAAGTTTCACACCCGACGTGAAAAGAGTCGGCAGCCCGGCAGCTTCCGCCAGTAACACTCCTGAGACACGTGTGAATGGCTTGAATCAGTCTTCAACGGGTGCAAAACGCCAACTCGGAATAGGCGCGTCCGACTCGACGAGGCCCGATGTAGATACTGACAAAGAAGACGCCGAGGGCAGCGACAGACGTAGCAAACGCATCAAAAAGGAGCCTGTGCCAACAGTTGCTGGTTCTCACATGACTCCTTTCCGCCCCACCGCACCTCGAATTCCCAAGGACGAAGCAGATGCACCTAGCGAAAGATGTGAGAATTGTGGTCACGGGGAGGAGAGTGGTGCTCTCCTCATATGTGAATCATGCGACAACTCTTATCACGGACCTTGCCTAGATCATCCACTAAAACGTAAGCCCGATGCTGAATGGAACTGCCCACGATGCTTAGTTGGCGATGGACAGTTCGGGTTTGAGGAAGGTGGTTTGTACTCTCTCAAGCAATTCCAGCAGAAAGCAAATGACTTCAAGCAGGGGTACTTCGAGAAGAAGATGCCTTTCGATCATGCTCTGAACTGTCATCGGCCTGTTACCGAAGAAGATGTTGAAACCGAGTTCTGGCGACTGGTGGCAGACCTAGAAGAGACGGTGGAGGTGGAGTATGGCGCCGATATTCACTGCACCACACATGGATCAGGCTTCCCTACGCTGGAGAAGAACCCGAATAACATGTACGCGTCAGATCTGTGGAACTTGAACATTCTGCCGCTTCATCCTGAGAGTCTATTCCGGCACATCAAATCGGACATCTCTGGCATGACAGTACCCTGGGTATACGTTGGCATGATTTTCTCCACATTCTGCTGGCACAATGAGGACCACTATGCTTATTCCGCTAATTACCAGCATTTTGGGGCCACCAAAACTTGGTACGGCATACCAGGTGAGGATGCAGAGAAATTTGAAGCTGCTATGAGGGAGGCGGTGCCTGAGCTTTTTGAGACCCAGCCAGACCTTCTTTTCCAGCTGGTGACTCTGCTCACCCCAGAGCAGCTTCAAAAAGCTGGTGTAAGGGTGTATGCTCTGGACCAACGGGCGGGACAGTTTGTCATCACATTCCCACAGGCTTATCACGCAGGTTTCAATCATGGCTTCAACTTCAACGAGGCCGTCAACTTTGCGCCATATGATTGGGAGCCCTTCGGCCTGGATGGAGTTGAGAGATTGCAGTTGTTCCGAAGGCAATCATGTTTCTCACACGATGAACTCTTATGGACAGCCGCTGAAGGAGGCGCGGCAACGGGCTTAAGCATACAGACGGCGAAATGGCTTGGGCCAGCATTGGACCGCATTCGAAAGCGCGAGCAAAAACAAAGGACCGATTTTATAGCCAAACACAAGGAGGCATCCCCTCACAAATGTCCTATCGATGGATGTGGGGAAGAGAGCTGTGCACTCAGTTTCAAGACTGAAGAAGAAGATGCTCTCGACGAAGATGAGCAGTGCTGTGCTTACTGCAAAACTTTTGCATTTCTTTCCAGGTTCAAGTGCGCGCGCACCGGAAAAACGATCTGCATCGCCCACGCAGGTCACCATGCGTGCTGCGATCAAACGGAAGAGCAACGATTCATCGGTGGGGGACATACCCTCATATACAGAGTTACAAACGAGGCGATGGCCGCAACCTATGAGAAGGTGCTTGATAAAGCGCGGACGCCGGAATTATGGGAAGAAAAGTACGCCAAATTGCTTGATGAAGAAACGACACCGTCACTAAAATCTCTTCGAGCTCTACTCCACGAAGGCGAACGCGTTCCTTTCGAGCTTCCATCCCTACCCATACTGAAAGAATTCGTCGACCGTTGCAACGACTGGGTTGAGGAAGCGACCAACTACGTCGTTCGCAAACAGCAGAACCGACGCAAGAACGAGAAAGCTTGGCAAGGCGGTGTGCGCAAATCCACCAGCAGCGCCTACCAGGACCAGAAAGAACGTGAATCACGCCATGTCAGCAATATTTATCGATTACTCAGGGATGCCGAACACATTGGATTCGACTGTCCCGAGATTGCACAGCTGCAAGAGCGCGCAGCGACCATCAAGGAGTTTCAGCTGAATGCATCCCGAACTCTTGAAAATACGGCCACGATCCCTATGGAAACGATAGAAGAGCTTTTGGAAGAAGGAAGGAGTTTTAATGTAGACACGCCCGAGATAGATCGTCTCTCACGTGTGTTGGAGCAAATGCGATGGAATCAAAAGGCCAGGTCTAGTCGAGGAATCTTTCTGTCCCTGCAGGATGTAAGAGACATCATCGAAGAGGGCCAAAGACTGGAGATTCCATCGTACAACGACCACTTGAAATTCTATCGTGATCAGTTGCAAGCAGGAGAGAACTGGGAGGTCAAAGCTCAACAACTGGTCAAAGCAGAGATTGTTCATTATCCCCAACTCGAGGCACTTTCCAATCAAGTGCAAGTGAATGCTCTTCCTGTGTCCCAGGAAACGCTCGCTCAGGTTGACCGCATCCTTCACAAACAGCGAGAAGCGCATCGACAGATCATGGATATCACGCAGCGTTGTCGAGCTACAAATATTCGAAACCGGCCAAAATACTCCGAGGTGGTAGACATCATACGAAACCTGGAGGAGCTAAATTCCAAGCCCAACGGCACGCTTGACTTGGAAAACGAACGCAAGAGGCATGAAGATTGGATGCGGAAGGGAAAGAAGCTGTTCGGGAAGTCAAACGCACCGCTGCATATTCTCAAGAGCCATCTTGAATATGTTCTGGAGCGTAACGCGGACTGTTTCGATGTCGAAAACGACACCCCGCGCCTTCCTGCTGAGCCTGTATCCCGTGAAGCTACCCCTGAGCAAGGCGCAACTCGCTTGGGGGATCGATCGCGGCAAGTTTTCTGTATATGCAGAAAGGTCGAAGCTGGCATGATGATTGAGTGCGAGCTGTGTCATGAATGGTAAGTAAATCGCGAGCTAATGTCGGCCCACTTGAAGCATTAGAAACACCGGACTGACGACTTGTCTAGGTATCATTATAAGTGCCTAAAGATTGCTAGAGGCAAAGTCAAAGAAGACGACAAGTACACTTGCCCTATCTGCGATTACCGAGAGAAACTTCCTCGAGACGCAGCCCGTCCGAAGCTGGAGGATCTCGTCTCCCTCACTGAAGAGATTTCTCATTTGCCTTTCCAGCCCGAGGAGGAAGAAATTCTAAACAACATTATTGACAATGCGCAGACCTTCCGGGAGCACATTGCCAGATACTGCAATCCTCTGGTATCAACGGAAGCGGAGATCGAGACACAACGGTTTTATCTCCGAAAACTCGAAGGTGCGGAAGTCTTGCTGTCATACGAAACCAACTTTTTTCGGCAAGAATTGCACAAATGGTGCCCTGTTGCTCCCATCCCACCCCCCATTCTTCAAGTGTCGCTTAGTACCCGAAAGCCGCGTCCAACAAAACTGCAAAAGATGTTGGCCGAGTACGGTGTAGACAATCCCGACGACTTGCCGGAACACGCAAAGGGCAAAGCCAACAGCCTTCGTCGCAAAGCAGCTAATGCGGAAGCGGCGGCGGCGGCGGCGGCGGCGGCGGCGGCACAGACTCCAAACAAATCAATACTGCTACCTTCTGGTGCCGGGGCATATGGCGGTGCTTCCATGTATGGTCAGGGGCCTGAAAGCAACGGCGGTTCAGTTTCTCCAAGGGGCCATGGAGAAAGGGGCGGCGGCTCATCAGATGGTGATCAAGCCAAGACGAATCATTCTGATGCAGACAGCGGATTCCACCCCGGATTCCTCGATTCCGGAGGACCTGTTCTTGTGAACGGCCCCTCCATGACATTGGAAGATCGACTGCTTCAAGGTATGGAGGACGGTGTCGACTTGCACACCGAGGCTGGAAAGAGTAAGGCTCTCGAAATCCTCGGGCGTACCGATATTGGTCGCAAACAAGCTGAATCGATCTGGGGCCCAGACGTCTGGGGGTTGGGGCCAAAACGGAGCTCCATGGGTGACAGTCGCCGCTCTGTTTCACCAGCTAACGGTGACGAAGGCCTGAAGCAGGATGATGGCAACGTCGACCAAATGTTCAAGGAAATGACCAACCATGACGACGACGAAGATAAGAGAAAGGAAGGCAGTGTGTCAGAAGCCGTGACAGCCGAGTCGTTTGAAAATGAGAGAAACGCGCTTGATGCCATGATAGACGGCGAATAGGAGGAGTATTCTTGAGACATGTCGAAGAATCTGTAGTTTTTTTTTTTTCTTTTTTTCGGATGGCGTAATCTCTTTTATTCGTTTTCACAACTTGTTCTTTTACCACGGGTTTTGCAGCAGGGGTTCCTCGTGCTCTTTCTTTCTCTGTTTTCGTTTGATGGCTTCCTTTCTTATACATTTTGTATCAATGTATGGGTGTACGAAGACGACTCACAGTGTTGTTTGTCAAGAAGAGGAACATTGGGAACAAGGAGGTTTTATTTGGGAGAAAACGGAGTTTCTTTTTCAACAAGAAAGGTGCATCTGAGATCCATCGTCCCGATTCCGCGGTACTTTGTTTCTTTTTCGTCCTTCATCTTGTTGATTACCGGGTCTGATAAAAATGAACTAGCAAGGAAGCGACGGATGGCTTTTCCACGCTTCATTACTGCTACTCTTTAATGGGAGACATTTGTTATACCACATAGGAAGATAAGACGTGGATTATATTTTAACATGTGCTTCAATTAATCGTATGTTGGGTCACGTACTCTTGAAATAACAGGTCTTGGGTCTTTTTTCTCTATTTTCACAAGTCGCGTCTCCTTGTCATCGCATACCCCGAAACTAAGGTGATATGTTGAGATTCGAAAAAAAAAATACAAGTCAGATGCGTATTCCCAAGCCCTCTAGGGCGTTGAGCCCAGAATGTTCTAATCCCAGAGTAGTTCATGGCAATAGCCATGATGGTATCCAGAAGAGCGACAAGATGAAACAAAATAACCGACCCGATCCATGACATGATCTGACATGACCTCGCAACTGTTGAAGGCATGGTCCTCTGCCCTGTGTCCTGTGTGCTCGCTGATGGTTGAAAAAGAAGCACTGAAAGCAAATCCCGACGCCGATGTAATGTACCAAGTTGAAGTGGGAAAAAAAGACAAGGTTTTAGCGAGTACAAGAGGAGAATGAGTTAGTGACACTAGCTCACGAGGCTTTGTTAAGGCCAACGAGACTCAGGAATTCTGCACGTGTTTTGCTCGACTTTTCAAAGCAGCCGAGCATGCAGCTGGTGATGGTGGAGGTGGCTGTCTGCTCGACGCCGCGCATCACCATGCACAAATGGCTTGACTCCATGACGACAGCGACACCCCTGGGCTTGAGAATCTCCATGATGGCATTGGCGACTTCTTTTGTTAGGCGCTCCTGGATTTGAAGACGACGAGCGTACATTTCGGCGATTCGCGGCAGCTTGGAGAGACCGACGACGGTGTTGCGGGGAATGTATCCAATGTGCATCTAGTGCTCCGTTAGAAACATGGCATGAAAGAAGGCGGCTGTTTATTCTTCGGCTGAACTGAACCTTGCCAATAAAGGGAACGAGATGATGCTCGCAAAGAGAGTGGATGTCAATGTTCTTCACAATGATCAGCTCGTTGTGCGACTCGTTGAACAGAGCGTTGTTGATGGTCTCTTTGACGTCGACCTGGTATCCGCGGGTGAGGAACATGAGAGCGTTTGCGTATCGTGACGGGGTATCGAGGAGGCCTTCCCGGTCAGGATCCTCGCCGACGCATTCTAGTAGAGTGCGGACGGCACCGCGCATCTTTTCCATCCGCTTGGCAGCTTGTTCCTCGGTCTCGACTTGTCGTTCTCGGGTTCCGAGGCCTAAATGGGTGGGTGGGTGGTTAAACAAAGATTGCCTGGGGGACCAGACTTGCTGGCAAGCTAGAGAGGGGGTTTTTGACACATACTAGGTCTACTCAGACCTTCAAAGTCGATGGCTGGACTCGGCGATCGCACTGCTTCGCCGCTCCACGTGGCAATTGCTTTCTTCTTGGTTGGTGGTTCATCTCGAGGATCGCGAGCGGCCTTGCTGAGACTGTGGCGTCTCTTGTCCGGGCCTCCCGCGCGGCGGCCATTGACGACAGGCGAGTGTGAGTCGCCTTCAATCTGGGAGCCGTTCTTCTTGGTCTTGCGCCTGCGCCTGCGCTTGCGGACAGAGCCACCACTTGCTGAAGAGCCAGAAACGCTCGCCGTGTCTTGTGCTTCTTGCGTCCGCTTCTGCGTGGCGGCAGCGTCAGGATCTGCAAGTTGCGCCATTGTGATGTGGGAAGGAGAAAAAAGCTCGGCTGGGTTATCGGTGCAAGATTTTGAGTCTAGTCGCGGGCAAGACCTGTTTTCAAGAGGCGGAGGAAATCGGGCAATGACGAGCTGCGGCTTATGAAATTGACGCAAGAGATGAGAAAAACCAGCAGGGTTTCGCTATGAAGGCGACGTCGGCGGGGAACACGGCGGGGAACACGGCGGCGAATACGGACGGACTGGGATCAATGAATGGATGTATGAGTAGAGTTTGATGCTACGGCTACTAATGCCTTATGGGGCATTATGGAATGCCACAAATGTAGGTTTTGGCTAGTCAAGGTCCGAAATCGTGAAAGTCGTCAGCTGCAGCCGGTGAGTCCAGCGAGTTTGGTGCTATTGGAAACGCTGCATGTGGTAATCCGTAATGCGCATCGCTCCGCCCCGGTCATGTGACCAGGCGACTTGCAAGTTCTCTCCGACAGAGTGTGAAGGCGCGTAGTCAGCCAGCAAAGCAAGTCTGTTGCATCTCGGTGAATCTGGATTGGGCTTAATTCGACTCATGTCTTTGCGCATGCCCGGCGCTTTACACTCCTTGTGTTTCTTTTCGAACTCTGCATTCACAAGGCGCATCTCCTCTTACAATTCTTCATCACCATGGCATCGCCGCCGTACGCCACCTCACCGCTGGCCATGTCGCCTCCTCATCCATCACCAGCACAACTGCCAAACAAAAAGCGACCGTCCACGCTCGACGTCAACGCTCCTCCAATCAAACGACGAAAAGCCTCCAACCTATCCCAGTCATCTATTCTCTCCCATCCTCTGCGACAAACGTCGTTCCCACCAGAAGCCGGCCGATCTCCTTACGCTCGCTCGCCGTCAGTTGATGTGGCCTCTATCGTGAGCGGCAGTGCTGTCAGTGCCACCGCCGGCGGAGCAACCAAGAAGAAGAGAGGGCGCAAATTAAAAAACGCCAACGCGGCTGAGCGAACCCCTAGCTTAGTTGGTGGGAAAGCGCCGACCACTGTCAGCGGTCAGGGAGGCGATAAAGAGGCCGAAGATGACGACGACGACGATGAAAATGGAGAGATGGCTTTGGAGGATGCGGGCGCTCGCACCCAAGAGCAGAAGCAAGAGGAAATCAGGTTGAGGGCCATGCTGGTAGAGGCCTTTGACAGCGAGCAGTACAATCGATACGAACTGTGGCGAGCGGCGAAACTGTCAGATGCTGTCGTCAAAAGGGTAAGAACTACATGGCCTCACCTACAACTTTCTGCCCACCTCTTTTAACATGCATCACGGCAGGTGGTGAATGCGACGGTTTCTCAGTCCGTGCCTCAAATGGTTAGTACAGCAGTCAAGGCCGTGGCCAAATTGTTTGCCGGAGAAATCATAGAGGCGGCGCGAAACGTCCAAGGCGAATGGATCACAGCGGGCGAGAAACAGGCCGACCTGCCCACGCCGCCACCCTCGGCGAACGATGTGGGTGTCGATGGTGAACCCGAGGAACCGGACGTCAAGCGAGGGCCCCTGCGACCTGATCATCTTCGGGAAGCATGGCGGCGGTACAAGATTTGTGGAGAGAGTCGTGGAGTAGGAGTACAACAGTTATGGCATGCACAGCAGGGGAGCGGCGTAGAGAGATTTTCGACACGGACAAGAAAGAGGCTGCTGAAGTGATGTCCGATCAAAGGCATGCCATCGTTCGTCAAACGTGGGGAGCAAATAGCGCGGTGGTGGTGTTGGAGTTTTGCATGGGCTTGATTGAGCCTTGGGCCATGGACCTCAAAGCGAAGTGTTTTGATGATCTTTTTTTTTTCCTTTTTTTTTCCTTTTTCTTTTTCTACCTCTCCTCTAACGATACCCGTATACAGCCATGGCAACAAGCTAGATACATAACAGAACAAAATAAATAGAATGCCGGTGTAAATGCGGCAGGCGCAAACGACCTGGACTGCCCATAGTCTGGTGGGGCTTCGTTGCAACTTGGTGAGGCGACTCTGAGATGACTGACTCATCAGTCACAATGTCCAGCAATCAAAGCAATTATACTCTCAGGTATTTCTAGAATCAAGCAAAACACCCAAAAAGGCGGTTCGAGAAGTAACTTGTGTCTAGCAACAAGTCCAGTCTAGCATTGGGTCTGCAGACTGCAGACTGCCAGCCATCTGGAACACGACTCAGCTGGACTGGAGACAACTGGAGGCCCTGATCCCCCCGGGGTTATAGTAAATCTCAGCTGCAACAAAGTTAATCTCGTATCTAGGGTAGGGCCTTATAACCCGAATTAGGCAGGCAGTGAGAAAACACCGTATATAACTTATATATATAAGGCATATACTAAGTCCTATAGTATATTAGTATAAGAATATATTTATAAAGTAATATATACCTTATATATATTACTTTCTATAGTATATTAATATAAAGGTATTTATAATATAATATATAATATATA